>JAHCLQ010000340.1:0-126447 GCA_023678885.1 Pogostemon cablin
GGCAATCGGTGAATTGATCGGTAGGGCAATCATGTTTAGCATCAAATAAAACACATTTCACACACATTTCCATGAAAACACAAAACACAACTAAATAACACATAAATACGATAAACAAATACGAAAACACACATAAAAAGGCACTAAAATCTAGGTGAAAATATTACTCATCACACCCCCAAACTTAAAGTGTTGTGCGTCCCCGCACAACGAAATGATAAACCAAGAAGTGATATTCACCTAGGAAAAGACTAAACGAACATAAGTAATAACACACCAATAATAATAAGAATCACAATTTATGCTAAGTTCATCCTACAACATTAGATTCATGACATGAAGAATTAACAAGTTCAATCTAAAGAGAATGATAGTGTAATATAGTCCCCTTTTTTAGTCCAAGCCTCACATAGGATATAAATGTCACTCAACACTCTTTAAAATAGGGTAAAACAACACTCATCAATCGATTGGCTCGACTCGCTATAAGCTTGCTCGTGGACTACATTCACAAACCTCCAAAGTTTCAATTAGTGATCAAAAAGGTCTTTAATTGGATGTAATGATAGGCTCTTTGGTAGGGTAGGAAGAATATAGGTAAGAGTGACTAATTAAGGTAAGTAATCGAAGAGATGATCAACTTCCTCAAATTCTCCACTTTTTTTCTTCCTTTCTCAACTTTGGTAATCACTAGCACTAATCATCAACTTTCCTTGGATTGAGCTTCTTTCAATGCATGCTTCCTTCTTTTGATTTTTAAATACTTGAGTATTTTGTTGTTACTTTTCTCATTTTCTTGTTATGAAGTTGCATGTTCACTCTTGTCTTTGCTCTTTTCATCCTTTTTCTTACTTGTTACCATTTTCTTTCTTTCTTTTGTTCTCAATCAAACCTTTCTAGTTACCATCTCCTCAATCACCCACACAAAGGATATATATAAGGCTTAAGTGGGATATCAAGGCTTGTAATGTGCTCAATTCACAAGAAATAGGCTTAAAAGGCTCAAAATGGTTAACTAGGGATGATGTACATGGTAGGAAAATATATGGCAGTGATTATGAATAACAAGAATGGCCTAAGATCATTTCACTAATCTCCACAAATTGGGTTCGTTCCTATAGTCCTTAAGCAAGTTCTAGCTTATCAAAACTCAATCGATCCACTAATGAAGAAAAACTATGTATGCACGGTTGAGGCTCAAATTCTCACAAGCTTATGCATTACACCTTAAGAAACTTATTACACCACATCCATCTCAAAATTGAACAAGTTAAGTAAAACATGTCACAATTCGAAAGTGTAGAGATTCTTAATCATAACTTGTCATCACTTATCACTACAACATATCATCACTCATATTCAAAAATGACTCACAACCTCCCTAAACAAACCATCAAACACCAAGACAAATATAAAAATACACACAAAACACAAAATAAGACTCAACAAACAAAGAACAAAACAAAATCACATAACAGGCAAAAATAAAAATCACATCATTAAACAATGAAGCACACATTCAAATCATCCAAAACAATGTAAGCTCACAATCATCCCAACCTTGATTGAAAAGGAAATCCTAAATAAATAATGAAAATAAACATCCCAAAAACATAAAACAATGAAGTAGCATGCTAATCCATTCAATCCAAATCAAAATCAATTAGAAGTGATAAGGTGTAGAGTACTCCCTCAATAGGCATTTGGTAAGGAAAGCGTTTGCTCCAAGCTCCATTCGTGCTTCCAATACCCTTCATTCATACTCAAAACTCTTACAACACCATTAGCTCAACAAATTGCCTTAAAAATATGGATTCACATGCACTTCAACACAACCAATCATACAAAATCCAACCAAACTCATGAGAAAATTTTAAAATTTGGGTGAATTTTACAAGAAGCCTTTCATCATCAATATATCATCATATCAAATACACTTAAGTGGTGAGTCACACCACGCACTCTCCCCCAAACTTAAATCGAACTAAGAGGTGAGAATTAAGTTTGCAAAAGAAAAATGGTGGGACTTACCCTTGTAGTTTCCATTGATGATCTTCTTGTGAAGAAGTAAACGCATCCACACGACTCAAGTTATGTTCACCATGCACTTTCCCCCAACTTGACTCGATACAAGAGTCGAGAATTAAGTTTGCAACAAATGGTGACATTTTTACTCAAATCCATGAAGCTCTTCTCCTTTCTTCAAACATGCTTTTTCTCACGAGCACAATCCACCTACAAGACCAAATAAATAACAAAAACCATCAAAATAACAAAAGATTGGGTTGCCTCCCATTTAGCGCTAAGTTTAACGTCTTCAAGTCGGACGGAATTTTACGATCATTGGACCAAAGGATGGTCCATCCACTTTCTCCTCGCATCCTCACTTTAAAATTTAGCTTAGCCCTCTTCTTGTCCACTAGCTCAACCTCTCCATTCTTGCTCACTAGCATCAAATCGTCATCAAGAAGTGATTCTAGTGGACTTCCTCTTTCTCCTTGTCAAGTTTCCAATCGAGGTTCGGAGCTTTCTTTCTATCAACATCACAAGAAGACAAGTTAGCATTTGACAATTTCATATAATCATGAAGAAATGAATTTAAATTATCAAAGAGAAGAGAATAATGATCATCGAAATCATCGGAGGCCTTGTATGATGAGGCTTGATCCCTTTATCTTTCTTGCACAAGAATGTGACACTTTTTTCTTTTGAGCTCAAGGATAACTCCTCTCTACCAACATCAATCTTTGCTCTTACGGTGGCTAAATGGTCTTCCCAAAATAAGTGGAACTTTAGGGTCCGCTTTCACTTCCAAAACCATGAAATCAACCGGAAATGCTAACCCCTAAACTTTTACCTCAACATCTTCAACAATCCCAAGTGGCTTCACAACCTCGCCATTTACCACTTCAAGACGGATTGTTGTTGGTTTTAGCTCTCCAATTTCAAGGTCTTTAAACGTGACATGAGACATCACGTTGACACTTGCCCCCAAGTCACACAATGCATCGAGGGTGCTTTTTCCTTCAAAATCACAAGGGATTATGAACTTCCGGATCACCAACCTTTGTAGGCCCCCTTTTTGCATCGGCTCACTCGTTTTGGGTTGCTCCTTTTTTTTTCTCTTCATACTTCTTCTTGAGCGACATGACATACTCCGCAAATTCCTTTTTCTTCTCCTCTTTTACAAACATTTGTGGATATGGAATAGGGAATGGAGTGATCGGAATACCCCAATAGTCATGTTTGTAATCTCTTCTTTGATCTTCTCCTCAACTTTCTTTTCCTCTTGCACCCTTTTCCACTTAGGTATCCATTTAGGCTTTTGCTCTTCTTTCATTTCTTCAACAACCTTGCTTTCCACCAACCCTTCTTCAACCTTTCGTTCCTCTTTCATATCAACCAACAAACATTGAGCCTTTGGATTAACTTCGGTTGTGGCCGGGAACTTTTCTTTTTGTTGAGCACTCAATGAACTTGCCATTTGTCCAACATTGTACTCCAAAGCTTTGCATCTTCTATCACTTATTTTTCTCAATAGCTTTGAGTCTTCTTTCATTTTTTTCCTCAATAGCTTTGAATCTTCTTTCATTAGCTTCATCTCTAGCTTTTTCTGATACTTCTCTAGCTTTGTTTGATGCAATCAATTGTTCAAGTAGCTCATCGGTTGATGTTCTTCCCTCATTGTTCGGTGCCTTAGCTCCCGGTTGATATCCCGGAGGATACGCAACCGCATTGCTCGGATTAGAGTAGGAAAAGTTACCTTGCCTTTGTTGTTGTTGTGGGTATGAGCTTCCACTACTTTGACCATTAAAGCCCCCTTGCCTTGGTGAATAGTTTCCTTGACTTTGGTTGAAATTACCTTGGTAATTATTTTGGAAATTCCCTTGGTAATTTCTTCCTTGCATGTACGACACATCTTCCACACGTGGCATAGAGTTGGCCCATTGTTCTCCATTCACTACATTCGGAGGAAGCACACCTTGCTCACTTTGTAGCCCTCAACCATATTCGCTCCTTGATTGTTCACAATTTGATTCAAGCTTATTTGCTTCATGACCTCCGCCACTATCTTTTCCATGCTTGGCACTTGTGCTTCAACATTCACACTCTTCACACTCGAGTGTTGCCCTTGATCAAAACTTTCAAATCCATAGCATCCACTTACCCTCTCCGATGGCCATTGGTACACATTTGTAGCAATCTCTTCAAAAATTTTTATGGCCCTTTCGGAGTCACTCCAAGTACGGATCCACCCGCCGAAGCATCAACAAGCACTCTTTGCCCATTCACAAGTCCTTGATAGAAAAATCCAACTTGTTGATTCTTCGGGAAACCATGTTGTGGACACTTGCGTAGCATTTCCTTGAACCTTTCCCACGCTTCATAAAAGCTCTCTTGAGGTATTTGCTTAAATTGAGTGATCAAGCTCTTCATTTGAAGCGTCTTTGAAGGTGGAAAATATTTGTTCAAAAACATTTGTGCTAGCTCATCCCAAGTGTTGCACGTACCCGGTGTAATAGTGGAGAGCCATGTTCGAGCTCTATCTCTCAAAGAAAACGGAAACAACCTCATCTTGATACAATCTTCACTCACCCCATTCATCTTCACGGTGTTGGCAATCTCCACAAATTGGGCTAGATGAGCATTAGGATCTTCATTCGGGGTTCCACTAAATTGTTGCTCTCTCACCAATGAAATCAAGCCCATTTTAAATTCAAAGTTGTTGGCATGAATTGGTGGTCCCATCATTTGTGGCATTGTCCTTGGCATGAAGAAATCCCGGATCACCATTTGATCATTTTGCATTCCATGTTGCACCGGAGGTGGAGGTGGTGGCACATAAGCTTGTTGTGGAGGAGCATAAGCTTGTTGAAAGCCTTGTAGCCTTAGAACTTGTTGCACCATTTGTTGAAGAAAAGCTTGGTTGTTCATAGCTCCATGATTTTGATAGGCTTGTTGAGGAAGATTTGCATTGAATTGAGGTGCGTTGTCATGCACGTTCATATTGTGTCCTCCTTCCCCATCATGCTCTATCTCCACGCGATTATCCTCTTGAAAGTTCTCCATTGAATTACTATTTTTGGTTTTGTTCTCCCTTCTCCTTCTCCTCAAAGTATGCTCAATCTCCAAATCAATAGGTTCTACTTGTTTCCCCTTGGATCTTGTTTGCATATACCTTCAAAAATGAGAGAAGTTAGAACAAAGTTTCACAAAGCAAATATAAGTAAACAAATAAAATAATAAAAAAAAATGTCTATTAAGATTACTCAAAACGATCCTTCGTCAGCTACTAGCAACCGTTGCCTCCCGGCAACGGCGCCATTTGATTAGCCATAATATAGTGGGTAATGATCAATTCAAAAAATTATCGAACCCAAGGGAGGTAGGCACTAGTGCTTAAGCGATCTCACGTTTCTTATAATTTTATAGAGACTAATCATCAAAGGGAGGTTGATCAAACAAGAAATTAAATCAATCAATGCAAGTGAACAAGCAATGATCAAACGAACAAGATGGATGGATGAAAAGTGGTTTACCAAATTGATTAAAAGTGAGATTAACAACAATCAAGAAGTGGTAATTCTAGGAATTATGTATCAAATTCATATGTATCATGGATTGAAGACTAAGGGTCAACACTAAAATCACCTAAACTCCCTCTCGAGATGGATAGGATATGAATATCAAATAGCTCAATGGATTGGTTCTCACTTAAACAATTCCAACTAGGTACTAAGCTTAAATGAGAGTCCCTTCACACAATTAATCAATCTCTCGATCAAACCAATCACATGTCCTACCAAAGGGTTCTAAACTATGAGGACTTCTCAATCTCTTCACAATCTATAATGCACATGAAGTGTTTGATGAAATGATTCACTTAATTATCCTAAGCATATAATTGATTTCTCAATCTAATCACATATTTAGAACAACTAAACACACAAATCATCAATACAATTCAAGCAATTAATAATCAATGGTAGAAAATCATAGATCCAATCAACATATAAATTTGAATACACAAATCCCCAAAATTATCCAATAACTCTCATGTTACTAATCTCACAAGGGAGATTAGCCTACCATATTAAGAAGGAAATGAACATAGACATTAAGATCCTTACAAAACATGATGAAACTATTAGGTTTAATACAAGAAATGATTGGAAACTCCCTTGATGTCACTTCAATGGTGATTTCCTTCCTTCCCTTGGTATCTTCCTCTCTTCCTTGCTTCTTTTCTTCAATTTGATGATGATTTTGATGGTTGGATGATGGTAGATCCAAAGGATGGTGAATGAATGAAGATGATGGTGTAAAATGGAGAGAATTGTGTGTGATGTGTGTGTGGAAGGGTGGAATTTTGGATCTTCCATCAAAATCTGAATGGAGGGGTATTTATACCTTGTGGGCCTTCTAGAAGGATTTTGATTTTTCCTGATCCCAGACACGACACGAGTGGTGTGGCTCAACACGGCCATAAGGTGCCGTGTTGTGTGAATTAATGACTCCGCACGGCCCCTCCTTACAGGCCCGTGTTGGCTACACGGGTCGTGTGCTGCAACACGAGTCGAGCTCCACAACACGGCCAAGTGGTTGTCATGTTGGATGAATTGATGTATGCGCCGGCCATTCTGGACAGGCCCGTGTTAGCTACACGAGTCGTGTACTGCGACACGGCTCATGCCCCCAACACGGCCAGTCGTGTTGCTGCTGCCCTGATTCCTTCACTATTTTGGCTCGTTCTCCCTCGTTTCAACTCCAAATTGAGATCCGCTTTTTTCCTACATCTTCCTTATCATGTTTAGCATCAAATAAAACACATTTCACACACATTTCCATGAAAACACAAAACACAATCAAATAACACATAAATACGGATAAACAAATACGAAAACACACATAAAAAGATACTAAAATCTAGGTGAAAATATCACTCATCAATGGCTTTAAGGGTGCATCGTACCATTAGTCGGTGGGGCAATAGGTGAATTGATCGATAGGGTGATCAGTGGGTCACCGATCAACTCGTTAGGATCCCCCGAGGGTGGGATCCAGCATTGGGGCCATACGTCTGGTTAATAGACCCAGAGGGATAGGAGTTTTTGTCCGTAGGGTGGTTCTATGGGTGCTTCGTACCCTTAGCCGGTGGGGCGTTCGGTGAATTCATCGGTAGGGCAATCGGTGGGTCACCGATCAACCCATTGGGATTCCCCAGGGGTGGGATCCCATGTTGGGGCTTTACGTGGCTTTAAGGGTACATCGTACCCTTAGTCGGTGGGGTAATCGGTGAATTGATCGGTAAGGCGATCGATGGGTCACCGATCAACCCATTGGGATCCCCCGGAGGTGGGATCCCACTTGGGGCCTTTCGCTGGGTTAATAGACCTGGAGGGATGGGATTTTTTGTCTTGGTAGGTTGGCTCTAAGGATACATCGTACCCTTAGTATGTGGGGCGATCGGTGAATTGATCGGTAGGGCTATCAGTGGGTCACCGATCAACCCGTTGGTATCCCCCTGGGGTGAGATCCCGCGTTGGGGCCTTATGCCAAGTTAACAGACCCGGAGGAATGGGAGTTGATTTGGGAAGGTGGCTCTAAGGGTGCATCATACCCTTATTCGGTGGGGCAATCGATGAATTGATTTGTAGGGCGATCGGTGGATCACCGATCATCCCGTTGGGAATGGGATCCCCAACGCCGGGTTAATAGACTCTGAGGGATGGAGTTTTTGTCTCGGTAGAATGGCTCTAGGGGTGCATCGAACTCTTAGTCGGTGGAGCGATAGGTGAATTGATCGGTAGGGTAATCGGTGGGTCACCGATCAACCCGTTGGGATCCCCCGGGGTGGGATCCCGTATTGGGGCCTTATACGGGGTTAATAGACTCAGAGGGATGGGAGTTTTTGTCTCGGTAGAGTGGCTCTATGGGTGCATCGTACCCTTAGTCTGTGGGAAGATCGGTGAATTGATCGGTTAGGTAACCGATCAACCCATTGGGATCCCACAGGGTGGGATCCCACATTGGGGCCTTACGCTGGGTTCATAAACCTAGAGGGATGGTAGTTTTTCTCTCGGTAGGGTGGCTCTACGGGTGCATCGTACCCTTAGTCGGTGGGGCAATCGTTGAATTGATCGGTAGGGGGATCGGTGGGTCACCGATCAACCCGTTGGGATCCCCCAGGTGAGTCATCATCAATAGACCTGAAGGGATGGGAGTTGACACTGGAAGGTGGCTTTAAGGGTGCATCGTAGCCTTAGTCGGTGGGGCAATAGGTGAATTAATCGGTAGGGCGATTAGTGGATCACCGATCAACCCATTGGGATTCCAGGGGGTGGGTTCCAACATTGGGGACTTACACTGGGTTAATAGACCCAGATGAATTGGAATTTTTGTCTCGGTAGGGTGGCTCTAGGGGTGCATCGTTCCCATAGTCGATGGGGCGGTCCGTGAATTGATGGGTATGACGATCGGTGGGTCACCAATCAACCCGTTGGGATCCCCCGGGAGTGGGATCCCACGTTGGGGCCTTACGCCAGGTTAATAGACCCAGAGGGATAGGAGTTTTTATCTCGGTAGGGTGGCTCTAGGGGTGTTTCGTACCCTTAGTCGGTGGGGCGATTGGTGAATTGATCGATCGTAGGGCGATCGGTGGGTCACCGATCAACCCATTGGGATCCCGCGTTGGGGCCCTACACCGGGTTAATAGACCTGGAGGGATGGAATTTTTGTCTTAGTTGGGTGGCTCTAAGGGTGCATCGTACCATTAGTCGGTGGGGCGATCGGTGAATAGATCGGTAGGGCGATAGGTGGGTCACCGATCAACCCGTTGGGATCTCGCTGGGGTAAGATCCCACTTTGGGGCCTTACGCCGGGTTAATAGACCCGGAGGGATAGGAGTTGATTTGGGAAGGTGGCTTGATCGCTGTTTTCTTTCGCTTTACCCTCAAGTGTAAGGGATCGATTGTAGCACGAGTGACCAAGTAGTTATATCATCTCCACAGGGATAGCTATAAATTTAAGAAGTAATTCTATGTTATAATTCGATTGCAAGACAAATCGGGGGTTTTAGGAAAGAATTGATTAATTAACTTAAAATAACTTAAATATGAAATAAAATGATAATGAGATGGAATGAATCGCACAAGAGAGAACAAATCAAGAGTTCAAGGAATGAGAATTGATAATGCTGTGACTGATTTATATAGACTCGAATGAATTACTTGCAAACGTTTATAAGAGGATCGCTAAGCCTAGTTAAATCTCCTTGATCAGGTAAGATCTAACACTTATAATGAGCTGGAAATCCTTGGATCGATAAGAAATTAACTACCTCTCCCTCTATAGGTACTTTATGCTAAATTCCAATTAAGGCTAGAGCACTAGACTTCCCTTTCTAGGTACATGATCGTTAACTCTTTCTCCTTACCAACTACTCAATAATGATATTTTACCAAGTAATCAGTATTCCAAATTGATTGTCTAACACGCTTAGGTTTTAATGGTCAATACACCTAAGAATGTCTCAGAAAACTCGTCTAGGCTTTAATGGTCAATACACCTATGACTTTGTCTCAGGAAATAACAATCATTGTGCAGAAATAAAGACGCCTATTATCTTCAATGATAATTTTAAAGGGATCAAAATTTCAACTCATAATAATACGAAGTTTCAAATAAAATCTTCAATATGGAAATAAACCATTTGCAAGATAATAAATCAAAATCTAAATTAATCAAGTCACAAAATCACAAATGTATTCATGCCCTAACATTATCAACAAAGAAACTTAGCATCATGACGAGGAACAATTATAAAGACGTAATTAATCCTACCATTTTGCTAAAATAACGAAAGATGAATAACTAAAAAGAAAGAACCCGTGTGAAGGACTCTGTCTCTTCAATCACTATCTACATTGGGATCTTCGTCTCCGATCCAAGTAGCAACTCCGATCGTTTCTCCGGTGGATGGGTGATGATGATGGATGGAGTGTGAAGGTAGTGTTCCTCCCTTCTCTCCCCCATTGGGGAAGAGAAGGGAGTGCAGCTGATGTTGCTGCTGTGTGTGTGTGTTTGTGATGTTTGTGGTGTAAATTGATGAATGAGGGATGTCTTGCAGCCCCTATTTATAGTTGTGGAAGGGGACACAACATCACATGCCTCCATTCCACTTGATGGCTGCCCATGTTACTCCATGCTTCCATTTCACATTGTTTGTTCAATTATTTCAGCTCCACATGCATCCATTTCCCACTTATTCTTGCTGTCCATCATCTTTGCAGCTTATTCTTCTTGACTTTTTGCTTTAGGAATCCAATTGTGTGTTTGATACTTCATGTGATCTATGTGAATGGTGTATTATCTTCACTTTAGCCCATGTGTGAACTACTTCCACTTGCATCATTGTTTCCAGGCTGGTTTGCGCGTGAACAAGTCGAAGCAAACTCCTCCAAGTCGAATGAACGTCGAATCTGCAGTTTTGGAGGCAAGAACAGGTCATTCGACCTCCATTCGACCTGAAGAAGAGGTCGAATGGAAAGTCGTGGTCGAATGAAGGCTTCTGGACATTTGTTTCTGCCCATTCGACCACCATTCGATCACAGCTCTTGGTCGAATGGCAGGTCCTCAGGTCGAATGAGGCTACTGGAAGTGTTTGCAGGCCCATTCGACCTTCATTCGACTTCCAGTCTTGGTCGAATTGGTGCTCATCGTGGTCGAATGAGCAGACTGTGTGAGTTTTTCATGTTGCTTCGACCAGAATTCGACCTCCAGCCATGGTCGAATTAGCACTCCTCAAGTCGAATGATCATTCTGGACAGCTTCCTTCCACCATTCGACCTTGATTTGACCTGAGATCTTGGTCGAATCGATGAAGCTCAGGTCGAATCGTGTTCTGGAAATTGCATGTACATGGTTCGACTTGCATGGATGGTCGAATGGCTTTGCTTGAGGTCGAATTGCTGCTTATGAAGGTCGAATGGACTTGCACCCTTTCATTATTTCGTGTATAACTTCTTCATCCAAGTTCCAAATTCAATAATTCTTACGCTCACGCGATCATCTCTCCCTTGGCTTTTAATCCATATAAAGATCATTCATAGACACCAAGAATTGAGTGTGCAATAAGCTACGGAAAGTGGCCAGCAATCCTGCTCGGAACCTCGCGCGCGTCGTCATCGTTTTGCTTATAACTTCTTCGTTTGGAACTCGTTTGGGGTGTTCTTTGTGCCAAAACGACCCTCTCTTCAGTGGCTTTCAACCATGTAGCACACCTTCAATTTTGATTTCCACAATTAACACAACATAATTGTGAAGTTGGACATGCGTTTTCATCATTCTTGCACGAATTGCATCTTTTCTCCAAACTTGCACTTTTAACCCCTTTTATCTATCAAAACACAATAAAATACCTTAGTAGCACCTTTTAATCAATAATAGTTCAAAGTATGAATATATGTGCAAATATTAACAATTATACACTCGAAAAGGTATTATATTGGACTCAAAATACATGAATTTCCACTCTCATCATGGCTTTAAAGTTGCATCGTACCTTTAGTCGGTGGGGCAATAGGTGAATTGATCTGTAAGGCGATCGGTGGGTCACCGATCAACCCGTTGGGATCCACCGGGGGTGGGATCCAGTTTTGGGGCCTTACGCCAAGTTAATATACCCAGAGGAATGAGAGTTTTTGTCTCGGTAGGGTGGCTCTAGGGGTGCATCGTACACTTAGTTGGTGGGGCGATCGGTGAAATGATCGGTAGGGCAATCGGTGGGTCACCGATAAACTCGTTGGGATCCATCGGGGGTGGGATCCCGTATTGGGGCCTTACGCCAGGTTAATAGACACGGAGGGATCGGATTTTTTATCTCGGTAGGGTGGCTCTAGGGGTGCATTGTACCCTTTTTCGGTGGGACGATCGGTGAATTGAACGGTTAGGTGATCGGTGGGTCACTGATCATCCCTTTGGGATCCTCCAGGGGTGTGACCCTGCGTTGGGGCCTTACGCCAGGTTAATAGACTTAGTCGGTGGTGCAACTGGTGAATTGATTGGTAGGGCATTCGGTGGATCACCGATCAACCCGTTGGGATCGCCCTAAGGGTGGGATCCCGCGTTGGGGCCTTATGCGGGGTTAATAGACCCGGAGGGATAGGAGTTGATTAGAGAAGGTGGCTCTGAGTGTTCATCGTGCCCTTAGTCGGTGGAACAATCGGTGAATTGATCGGTAGGGCGATCGGTGGGTCACCGATCAACCCGTTAGGATCCTCCAGAGGTGGGATCCCACGTTAGGGCCTTACGCCGGGTTAATAGACCCAGAGGGATGGGATTTTTTATCTTGGCAGGGTGCGTCTAAGGGAGCATCGTACCTTAGTTGGTGGGTCGATCGGTGAATTGATCAGTAGAGCGATCGGTGGGTCACCGATCAACCCGTTGGGATCCCCATAGGGTGAAATCCCACGTTAGGGCCTTACACCAGGTTAATAGACCTGGAGGGATGGAAGTTGATTCAGGAAGGTGGCTCTATGGGTGAATCGTACCCTAAGGTTAATGCATCCCACCCCTAAGGGATCCCAATGGGTTGATTGGTGACCCACCGATCGCCCTACCGATCGATTCACCGATTGCACCACCGACTAAGGGTACGGTGCACCATTAGAGCCACCTTCCCAAATAAAATCCCATCTCGCCAGGTATATTAACCCGGCGTAAGGCCCCAACGTGGGTCCCATCCCTGGGGATCCCAACGGGTTGATCGGTGACCCACCGATCGCTTAACTGATCAATTCACCAATCTACCCACCGAGTAAGGTTACGATGCACCGGGTCTATTAACTCGGCATAGGGCCCAACGCGGGATCCCACCCCCGAGGGATCCCAACGGGTTGATCGGTGATCCATCGATCGCCCTACCGATTAATTCATCGATTGCCCAACTGACTAAGGGTACGATGCACCCTTAGAGCCACCTTCCCAAATAAAATTCCATCCATCCGGGTCTATTAACCATGCATAAGGTCCCAACATGGGATCCCACCCCTAGGGGATCCCAATGGGTTGATAGATGACCAACTGATCGCCCTACCGATCAATTAACCGATCGCCTCATCGACTAAGGGTACGATGCACCCCTAAAGCCACCATACCAAGACAAAAACCCCCATTCCTCTGGGTCTATTAACTGGGTGTAAGGCCCCAACGCCGGATCCCATCCCAGGGGGATAGTCGGTGGGGCAATCAGTGAATTGATCAGTGGGGCGAACGGTGGGTCACCGATCAACCTTTTGGGATGCCCCAGAGATGGGATCCCATGTTGGGGCCTTACACTGGGTTAATAGACCCAAAGGATGGTGGTGCAATCGTACCCTTAGTAGGTGGTGCAATCAGTGAATTGATCGGTAGGGCGATCGGTGGGTCACCGATCAACCCGTTGGGATCCCCTAGGGGTGGGATCCTGCGTTGGGGCCTTACGCCGGGTTAATAGACCCAGAGGGATGAGAGTTGATTCGGATGGTAGTTCTAAGGGTGTATCGTACCCTTAGTCGGTGGGGGCAATCAATGAATTGATCGGTAGGGGGATCAGTGGGTCACCGATCAACCCGTTTGGATCTCCCAGAGGTGGGATCCCATGTTGGAGCCTTACACCGGGTTAATATACTCGGAAGGATGGAATTTTTTATCTTGGTAAGGTGGCTCTAAGGGTTCATAGACCCTTAGTCAGTGGGACGATCGGTGAATTAATCGGTAAGGCGATCGGTGGGTCACCAATCAACCCTTTGGGAATCCCCTGGGGTGGGATCCCACGTTGGGGCCTTGCACCAGGTTAATAGACCTGGAGGATGGGATTTTTTTGTCTCAGTAGGGTGGCTCTAGGGGTGCATCGTACCCTTAGTCGATAGGGCGATCTGTGAACTGATCGTTAGGGCGATCGGTGGGTCACCGATCAACCCGTTGGGATCCTCAAAGGTGGAATCCCGTGTTGGGGCCTTACACCGGGTTAATAGATCTGGAGGGATAGGAGTTTTTGTCTCTGTAGGGTGGCTATAGGGGTGCATCGTACCCTTAGTCGGTGGGGCAATCGGTGAATTGATCGATAGGGCGATCGGTGGGTCACCAATCAACCCGTTTGGATCTCCCAGAGGTGTGATCCCGTGTTGGGGGCCTTATGTCAGGTTAATAAACTCGAAGGGATGAGATTTTTTATCTTGGTAGGGTGGCTCTAAGGGTGCATCGTACCCTTAGTCGGTGGGGTGATCGGTGAATTGATCAGTAGGGCGAACGGTGGGTCACCGATCAACCCGTTGGGATCCCCCTGGGGGTGGGATCCCGTATTGGGGCCTTGCGCCAGGTTAATAGACCCGGAGGGATGGGAGTTTTTATCTCGGTAGGGTGGCTCTATAGGTGCATCGTACCCTTAGTCGGTGGGAAGATCGGTGAATTGATCGTTAGGGCAATTGGTGGGTCACTGATCAACCCATTGGGATCCCACGGGGTAGGATCCCTCGTGGGGCCTTACACCGGGTTAATAAACCCAGAGGGATGGGAGTTCTTTCTCGTTAGGGTGGCACTAGGGGTGCATCATACCCTTAATCGGTGGGGCGATCGGTGAATTGATCGGTAGGCTGATCGGTGGGTCGCCGATCAACCCGTTTAGATCCCCGAGGGTTGGATCCCATGTTGGGGCCTTACGCTGGGTTAATAGACCCAGAGGGACAAGAGTTGATTCGGGAAGGTGGCTCTATGGGTTCATCGTACCCTTAATCGGCGGGCCATCGGTGAATTGATCGGTAGAGCGATCAGTGGGTCACCGATCAACCCGTTGGGATCCCCCGGGAGTGGGATCCAGAGGGTTGGATCCCATGTTGGGGTCTTATGCCGGGTTCATAGACCCAGAGGGATACGAGTCTTTGTCTCGGTACGGTGGCTCTAGGGGTGCATCATACCCTTAGTCGGTGGGGCGATTGGTGAATTCATCGGTAGGGCGATCGGTGGGTCACCGATCAACCCGTTGGGATCCCAGGGATAGGATCTCATGTTGGGGCCTTACGCTGGGTTGACAGACCCGGATTGATAGGATTTTATTCTGGAAGGCGGCTATAAGGGTGCATGGTACCCTTAGATGGGGGGCAATGGGTGAATTGATTAGTAGGGCGATCGGTGGGTCACCGATCAACCTGTTGGGATCCCAGGGGTGGGATCCCGCGTTGGGGACTTACGCCGGGTTAATAAACCCAGAGAGATGGTTGTTTTTGTCTCAGTTGGGTGGCTCTAGGGGTGCATCGTACCTTGAGTGGGTGGGTGATCGTCGCTTTTTCAGCGCACAATATTAATCCCCAAGGTTAAGGATATCTATTGTAGTATCAAAAGGTGACCAAGTGAATATCGAACCCAAAGGACGGATAAATATCAAATTGATTATATTCTAGTTAATCAAGACTATGTTGTGAATTATATGATGGAGGTTTTTGTAATTGAATAAAAATAATTGTTTTTAAATAAATAATAATAAATGATAAATAGCAGCAACGATAGTAAGTTGTAAGCAATTAAGAAGGTAAGTAGTTCTAAGATAATCCAGTTTAATTCATTAACTCGTCTTTCGTGTGATATTACCCGACTCTGCCTTGTGATTTATGAACGCATCACTAAACCATGCATTTCTACTCTATAGACACAAGTAGATATACGTATGCATTGTGTGAATATCCTCAGAGCAAGAGATATAATTCCACCCCCTTTCTAGGTACTATCAGTATCAATTATTTCCCCCTAGGTTTGGTACTTTAACCCGATATGATCTCCCTTTATAGGTACTATAGAATTATACTCTTTGTCCTACTTGTTAACCCGAATACGCTATGATTCAATTAACAAATATTTATATAAGATAGTTCTAATAAAACTTCGGAATCCCTTCACTTAGAATTATAACAACAAATCCTGCTCAGCAGTGAACGTACTCAATCGATAACCATGTTATGTATTCAGACTCTACACAACGATTAACGATGCACAAAACGACTGTGAGTATGGATTAAAAACGAGCAATCTTATATAAACTAAATCACAAGTAGTGTTGTACGGCATTTTTACACACGAAAGATAAATTAAATCCTTAAACCTTCATAATCCTAGAACTACCTAAGAGGCTCTACTCCATGATTGATTGAAGATCAACCATGGTGAAGTGAAATGATCTTACTTGAGCAAACATGAATTTCCAACAAGATCAAGTTGAGTTGATCACACTTGGATCTCCTTGTTGAGCTCTTCTTCCTCTCCTTCTTGCTTGCTTCCAACTCCCTACGTTGCTGCTGCTGCTGCAAGCACTTACAGCCTCTCTTGTGTGTGTGAAATGGGAGAGATTATTATATGGAATGGAGTGTATATATGGTGTATTTTCGGATGTATGTTGCTGCCCTTTATATAGTGCTCCCATGGATGCCTTGTTGGTGGCTTAAATGATGAAGAAGGCATCTTCCATTCATAAACAAATGCATTGGCAGGTGGTGGTGAGTCATTGAAAGCATCTTCCATGCATAAAACAAGTGATCTTGTAGGTAGAGTTGTTTTCACATCACTTTCATCTTCATTTTTAATGAAAGAAGATGGTTGTTTGATGCTTCTCCAAGAATCACAAGGAATCAAATGTTGTTGAGTGTTGTTTCTTTGCTGTATGGAAGGTAGATTGTAGTGAAACGTCGGCAACTAACCAATGGTGGTTGAATAATTGAAGAAACCAGTATGTTCTGCAAGTCAGAGGCATCATTCGACCAAACTGAAGCTTATTCGACCTGACTTCAAGTCAAATGGCAGGTCAAATGGCGTGGAAAAATAGTCATTCGGGCATCATTCGAGCATGCTTGATGTCATTCGACCTGACTTCATGTCGAAGGCAGATCGAATGAGTGTCGAATGAGGTGTCGGCAGTGTCCAGTTGTGCTATTCGACCACGATGGAGGCTATTCGACCAAGGCTTGTTCTTGAGTAATTGGTAAAAATAGGGGTTCTGCTGATAATATGTTTATTATTTATTTTTTTAATCTCAACTATTTTTTGCTGATTTTTTGGTTCCAAGGTAAAGATGTGGATTCTGATGTAGTCGAATATATTCTTTGCAAAGTATGTATGTATGTATGTGTCTATCTGGTAAGGTTGTAGAACCTCCTTGCCCTCTAAAGGATGTCATTCTCGTCTCGTATGAGATTATTCATAAAAATGATCCTGCAGCCTTGCAAAGAAACAAGCAAGAGGTTTTATACTTTATTTTTTTGTCCTGTTGAGTTGATTTTGCTTGACCTTAATTTTCCTGGAAGTAGTAATATGTATTTTTTTTTAATAGTTATTGTGCTAATTAATTTGGTCATCCTATGCTATGATGATCTGCAATAATCTCAAGCAGGTTTGGTTCACCCAACCTCCATCTAAGGTTATCCATTTGAGGAATCTACCATGGGAATGAAGAGTAGCTGATTAAACTGGGAACCCATTTAGGATAGTTTTTAGCACTAAATGTAATTTGTGGCCAATTGGAATCACATTTTTATTGAATTTGTAAGTATAAAATGTTTCTTGATTTTATATTGTTGATTAGATGTTTTTCTGAATTTCAAATTAAACTTATTTTCCGTAATTTTTTTTTGAGTATCAGGTAGAACTAAATTAGGTTTTTGCCAAAGCATCACTATCTTAACTGGCTCAAGTACAAGGGAGAACCGTCTACCAATAGAATTCCAACAGGCAAGAGATGGCGAACAACAAAACTACTGCAAATATTACTGGAAAGGTACTCTTCGTAACAACTAAGGTAATATTTAACTTCGTAAGCAATTGGGTAAGTTATAATGTGTACAAGTAATCAAAGTCCAAGTAATCAAAGTCCAAGTTATCAAGTTTTTTTTAATGCTTAATTTATAGAAATACAAGGAATAGGGTACAAATTTAACTAACATAGAGTTGTATGTTGTTGGGATAATAAGAAACTAATTGTTGTATGTTTGCAGTTAGTCAAAAAGATTTATAAGATCTTTGAGCTAAGAATTCAATGACTAAAATAATTTCTGGTATGCTAGAACAACCCCATTGAAGAATTCTGTTGTGGTCTTCCATTCCAAGAAATTAAATATGATGTAACTTCGTGATTAGAAATTTGTGGGGTGATCAGTCATATTTTAGCACATTTATTTGGTTGAAATTCATGTCTATTTGATTCGATTATGAGCTAATTGGGTGCTTATATGACTTATCTTGTCTTTAGAAAGTAAGAGCTTTGATTATTTAAATTTGGTGTGAAAACAGGCTATTTTTGTAGGAAAGATTCGTTGTTTCGGAACACATTTTGGAAGTCGAATTGGTGTACTCTAAGTCCCAAATGCATTGATATGGCTAGAACAAACTTTGGAGGACAAAAAGACATCAAAACCAAGCAATTCAACCTGGTTTGACTTCGATTCGACCAAAAGAAGAGGTCGAATCAAGCTTGTCGAAGTCGAACCAAGCTTCTGGGAGAACAGCATGCCAATTCGACCTCACTTCGACTTTGAGCTCAGGTCAAAGTGGGGATGTCGTGGTCGAATGAAGCTGCTGAAGAAAGAGCAAGCCCATTCGACCTTCATTCGACCAAGCTTGAAGGTCGAATTACGCACGTCGTGGTCGAATGGCGCTGCTGGATAATTACCGACACTGCATTCGACCTCCATTCGACCAGCAGGCCTCGTCGAATGGACTTCCAGCAGGTCGAATGAGCTCATTTTGATCAAAGTGTGCTCGAAGGCCTATTCTGATCACGGCATTCAACCTCCATTCGACCATCAAGCCTGGTCGAATGGCCTTCTAGCAGGTCGAATGATGCCACTGCCTTGCCAAAACGTATGTTTTCAACCACCATTTCTCAACTACCGATAATTCCACTTCAAACTACCTACCATACAGCTAAAAACAACCCTCAACAAACATTTGATTCTTTGATTCTTGGAGAAACTTCAACATCCATCTACTTTCATTAAAAATGGAGATGAAAGTGATGTGAAAGCATCTCCACCTACAAGAACATTTGTTTTATGCAAGAATGATGCCTTCATGACTCATCACCACCTTCCATATCATTTGTTAAATGAATGATGGATGCTTTCTCCATGATTCCTCCACCAACAAAGCATCTTTGAAACTACTATAAAAGGGGGGCAGCTCTACCATTCACAAGATATCTCTACAACACAAAACACACAACACAATCAAGAAAGAAGAGGGGGAGTGAGCTGCAATTGAAGCTTGCAGCAGCAGCAGCATCATCAAATGAAGCAAGAAGAGGAGAACGAGCAGCAGCAGCAAGATCAAGATCATCGCCAATAATCTACGGTTGCTATTTAAATTTTATTTTCGTTTCGAACATGTGTGGCTAGTTTCTTTTCTCTAGTTTAGGATTTTGTGAACCTCCCGTTGATAGTTTTATGAATTATTAAGGGTTTTATATTAATCTTTTGTGCAAGTTTATTCTATTACATGCTTTGATGTTCTTAAAGGTTGTTTGATAATTAATTTAGCTTGATCAACTATTTGATTATTTTACAACCGAATGTTATTCTATGAACTACAATCCGTAATTGTTGTGGGAATTGGATTAAGTAACAAATAGAGGTTGTTCCCTCTAGGTGTAATAGGATCTAGGTTGTATGATTCCTAGCCAGTTTTCATAGCCTAGCAATTCTATGTTTAAAGTTTTCATGCATCTATGAGTTAGAATCCATAGGGTCACTCGTAGATAGTTCAATTTAGTGGTCGTACCCTAGTTGATGAACATAAGAACATTCGGGTTGATTGGTCGTGCCGTCAACCTAGGGATTTGAGTTTGTACATTAGACTATATGTTTAATTCCGGTAATTAATTAAATTATTAAATGGGAGGGGATCAATATCCTAAACTAAGCTTTTACCTTTTGTTAATATCTAAGCTTCTATCTATTTTTGTCATTTAAATTTTAAATTAATTCATTACTTTTTTTTTTTTCATATTTGTCACTTCAACAAACCCCCCCTATTTATTTTATTGTTTACAACACTTTAATTTAATTAAAATTCATTTTACTCTCTTAGGAAATGACCCTACTTACCATTATACTAAGTATTTTAGTAAGTTGGAAATAAAAAATATTTTGAGAGTACAACGACGGCTTATCATGGGGTTTACTTAATTAATAAGATACCAAAAGTGAATGATTGAAAAAGTAACCCCTTTGTCTGTTATATATGGATTCCTTGCTAGAATTTAATTGTTTGTTCTGTTGTTTGCTTGGGTACTCTATTGCTCTTGTGCTGGTTGTTTGTTGTTTTCTTGTGTGTGCTTTACTAGAAGTTGGGTAGATTGGATATTTTTTTGATTTTGTAAGGTTTAGTTCTTTTCAGCTTTGGATTTCATTTTGTGCTTTACACTTTTGTACTAGGACATCCATTTCTTATGCCGGAATTTTCAAGTTTTATGTTTTGCTGTGGACTAGCTGGAAGGTTGGACTTATTGAGCCAGTTTCAGACTCCTACTTTTTTTATAGTGTTCACAACTTTACTGTGTTTGGAGGGCAAGTAATGATGCATCCTTGTGTCGACTAACGATGTTGTGGTCGACAGCTGACTCTGAAATTACACTACAAACTGCGTAGATTCTCATATACAACTTGTTGCTGGTTTTCACTATTGTTTGATATACTACGGAGCGTAGGTTTTTAAATTTCTCATTCAACTAATTTTAGTTGCTTGTATCTAGACTAGACATTGCATGGTTCTCATTAGGGGGGTGACTTTTATAAATCTTGTATTTTTATACTTTGATGTATACTTTGTACAATTAAACTCCAAAATGTATTTGAAATTAGTGAATAAATGTAATTTAATATTGAAAATAAATGAATTGGTATTATATATATACACACACACACACACACACACACACATATATATATATATATATATATATATATATATATATATATATATATATATATAAATAATGAGAACTCATTCGTCACCAAAATATTAGTCTGATTAGCATATGAATGTGAGAAAATATTTCGTCTTCATATGATTAATCTGTGATATGACAATATAATTTTTCATTATATATTACTATCAGTGACAAAAATTTATCGTTATTATATTTTTTTTGAATGACAAGATTTTATATCGTCACTAATAATATATATGTTTACAACGAAGATAAGTTGTCACTATTTTCATACATTTTAACGACAATAAATATTTTATCTTAATATCTTACTACTTTTTAGTGATAAATTATGTCGTCGTTATATAAGGCTTTCATTTTGTTATTATTGTTTAAACTTTTCACGACGAAATATGTTAAAGATGATAATAAAATTGTTGTCACTATTTCCACATATTCTAACGACAATAAATATTTTGTCTTAATATCTTTCTCTATAGTGACAAATTATGTCGTCATTATATAAAGCTTTCACTTTGTCATTTTGTTTAAACTTTTCACGATGAAATATGTTAGAAATGACAATAAAGATGGTTTAAATGTGACGGTAAAAGCGTCATAAATAATATATGAGATTGATACTATAGAGAAAATCATCGCAATAATTCGACTTTTTAGTTACAATAAAACGTAATCGTCATGTTAAATACAACTTTTAGTAATGAAATAATACATTTCATGAGGAAAATGAGATGAAAATTGTGACGGTTTATTCATCACTTTAGATTAAAACATAAGGTGACAGAATGTATTTTTGTCATAAAAGTATAACATTCCGTGGTGAATTGATTGGTAGGGCGATCGGTGGGTCACCGATCAACCCGTTGGGATCCCCTAGGGGTGGGATCCATTATTGGGGCCTTACGCCGGGTTAATAGACCCAGAGAGATGGTAGTTGATTCGGGAATTTGGCTCTGAGGTTGCATCGTACCCTTAGTCGGTGGACCAATCGGTGAATTGATCGATATGGCGATCGGTGTGTCACCGATCAACCCGTTGGGATCTCCTAGAAGTGGGATCCCGTGTTGGGGCCTTATGCTGGGTTAATAGACTCGCAGGGTTTGGATTTTTATCTTGGTAGGGTGGCTCTAAGGGTGCATCGTACCCTTAGTCGGTAGGACAATCGGTGAATTGATCAGTAGGGCGATCGGTGGGTCACCGATCAACCCGTTGGGATCCCCCTAGGGTGAGATCCTGTGTTGGGGCCTTATGCCGGGTTAATAAACCTGGAGGTGTGGGAGTTGATTTGGGAAGGCGGCTCTAAGGGTGCTTCGTACCCTTAGTCGATGGGACAATCAGTGAATTGATCGGTAGGGCGATCGGTGGGTCACCGATCAACCCGTTGGGATCCCCAAGGGGTGGGATCCCTCATTGGGGCCTTATGCCGGGTTAATAGACCTGGAGGGATGGGATTTTTTATCTCAGTAGGGTGGCCCTAAGGGTGCATCGTACCCTTAGTCGGTGGGGGGATCGGTGAATTGATCGGTAGGGCGATCGGTGGGTCACCGATCAACCCGTTTAGATCCTTTGGGGGTGAGATCTCACGTTGGGGCCTTACACAGGGTTAATAGACCCAGAGGGATGGGAGTTGATTCGGGAAGGTGGCTCTAATGGTGCATTGTACCCTTAGTCGGTGGGGCAATCAGTGAATTGATTAGTAGGGCGATCGTTGGGTCACCGACCAACCCATTGGGATCCCTCGGGGGTGAGATCCCGCGTTGGGCTCTATGCCAGGTTAATAGACCCAGAGGCATGGGAGTTTTTATCTCGGTAGGGCAGCTCTAGGGGTGCATTGTACCCTTAGTCAATGGGGTGATCGGTGAATTGATCGGTAGGGCGATCGATGGGTCACCGATCAAACCGTTGGGATCCCCAGAAGTGGGATCCTGCATTGGGGCCTTATGCTAGGTTAATAGACACAGAGGAATGGGAGTTTTTGGTCTCGGTAGGATGGCTCTTGGGGTGCATCGTACCCTTAGTCGGTTGGGCGATCGTTGAATTGATCGGTAGGGCGATCGGTGGGTCACCGATAAACCCATTGGGATCTCTTGGGGGTGGGATCCCGCATTATGGCCTTACGCCAGGTTAATAGACCCAAAGGGATGGGATTTATTGTCTCAATAGGGTGGCTCTTGGGGTGCATCGTGCCCTTAGTCGGTGGGGCGATCGGTGAATTGATCGGTGGGTCACCGATCAAGCCGTTGGGATATCCCAGGGGTGGGACCCACCGATCGCCCTACCGATCAATTCAACGATTGCACCACCAACTAAGGGTACGATGCACCCTTAGAGCCACCTTCTCGAATAATATCCCATCCCTCTGGGTCTATTAACCCGGCGTAAGGCCCCAACGCGCGGTCCCACTCCTGGGGGATCCCAACGGGTTGATCGGTGACCCACCGATCGCTTAACCGATCAATTCACCGATCGCTCCACCGACTAAGGGTACGATGCAACCTTAGAGCCACCCTACCGAGACAAAAAATCCCATCCCTCTGGGTTTATTAACCCGGCGTAAGGCCACAACGTGGAATCCCACTATGTGCTATCCCAAAGGATTGATCGGTGACCCACCGATCGCCCTACCGATCAATTCACTGATCTTCCCACCTACTAAGGGTACGATGCACCATAGAGCTACCCTACCGAGACAAAAACTCCCATCCCTCTAGATCTATTAACCTAGCGTAAGGCCCCAATGCCCGATCCCATCTCCGGGGGAACCCAACGGGTTGATCAGTGACCTACCGATCACCCTACCGATCAATTCACCTATTGCCCCACTGACTTAGGGTACTATGTATCCTTAAAGCCACCTTCTCGAATCAACTCCCATCCTTCCGGGTCTATGGACCCAGCGTAAGGCCCCAACACGGGATCCCACTCCTAGAGGATCCCAACGGGTTGATCAGTGACCCACTGATAGGCTTTTTCTGCGCACTATAATTTAATCCTCATGTATAAGGATGTTAATTGTAGCAGCAAGTTCCCAAGTTAAATTATCGATCCCACTGAGACAGATAATTATTCATTTATTCTATAAATCACTAATTAATCAGAAGTAAGTAACCAAATTTTCAAGTTTGTGATGATTATTAATCTAAATAACGTAACATTATATAACTGAATTAATTAAAAGAAGTAAAAATAAAAGCAAGTTTCTAATCAAGAGATGACGAACAGTTCTAAGGTATCAGGTATTGACCAATTAATTTGGGTTATTAGACTTACGATTGTTCATACATGCAGTTTCACTGAAAATACACCACATATCACTGTTACCCCGCCGAATATGATTCGATTCAAAGCTAATAGTATAATCTGGTTTAAATCCTAATGTGCGGAAATATTAACAAGCCTTATTCATATATAAAAATCAAAGCAAGCAATAATACCTCTGGATAGTAAGCCTGACTAACAAGATATTTTCTGGAATTACTACAAGGTTCTATTCACTTCATAATTGATTGTCTAATTGCATTGTTCGACTAAACTAATCAAGTATTTGATTAACTAGTTCATGAAATTAAAGTGCTTATAGCGGAGTTACTCTAATCCCTAACAGATAGACAATACCAATCATGAACGCACACAAGCTAACACAATAATCCAAGCATAATAGCTGATGTCATGAATATATTATGAAGACGTTACGAAGCAGAAAAGCATGTCTTAATAAAATAAGTAAAATCAAAAGCTCAACTGCATAAAATCCCAATCTTTGGTCTAAATACCCAAATCAATTAAATCAATCCATCAAACCCTAGAACTGTATATAAAATTAGCCCATGAGGTCACAAGCAACACTCATGGCTAAGCAATTCATACCAAAAATCAAAGTAAAAGGAAGGAAAAGATAGGAATTATGAAACCCTAGTGTAGACGTAGTCTTTCGTTCCTTCTCCATCTCTCCAATTGCCCGATTCTCCCTCAATTAGTACTTAGAACCCTCTTGGAAGTGGATGAATGGTGAAATCAGGTTGTAAATCTGATATGGAGGTGTTGGAGGTGTGAATTGATGATGGATTATGGATGGGTTCTCTCCAATTTGTGTCTCGATCTCCCTAATTGTTTCTAGGACTGATGCAGGGCTATTTTCGTGTCGAAACTGCTTCAAAATCGCGATTTGAGGGTATATATACATTGCTGCATCGAACAGGCCCCGACTGGGCTCTAAACTGGGCCGCTAGGCACCCAACTCAGGTCGAGCTGGGCCTGGACCCAGCCGAGCGGCCTTCTCCTGGACTGGCCACGTCACTGGGGTCCAGGTAGGACCCCACTCGGCGCCTTTTGACCCCGCTCGGCTCGAGCAGCTCGTTGAGCTACTCTTGAGCTAGGCCATTTTGGGTCTGTTTTGCTCCTCTTTCGATCCTGTCCTGTTTTACCCTATTTCCTGCCTTCAAAACTCATAAAAACACCTTAATAGCTTCAAAATAATGTAAATACTTAAACATACACAATTCCATGCAAAAACGATAAATTTTCTAAGCAAAAAAATATAATGTGCAAACATAAAATGCGTGAAATTCCACTCTCAACACCCATCGATCCCCCTTCATATCAATTCACCGATCTCCCCACCGAATGTGTACAATGCACCCCTATAGCCATCCTACCGAGACAAAAACTCCAATCCCTCCAAGTCTATTAACCTGGCGTAAGGCCCCAATGCGGGATCCCACCACCGGGTGATCCCAACGGGTTGATCGGTGACCCACCGATCGCCCTACCAATCAATTCACCAATCGTCCCACCGACTAAGGGTACAATGCACCCCTAGAGCCACCCTACTGAGACAAAAAATCCCATCACTCTGGGACTATTAACCCGGCGTAAGGCCCCAACGCGGGATTCCACCCCCGAGGGATCCCAACGGGTTTATTAGTGACCCACTGATCGCCCTACCGATCAATTACCGATCGCCTCACCAACTAAGGATACAATGCACCCCTAGAGCCACCCTACCGAGACAAAAAATCCCATTCCCCTATGTCTATTAACCTAGCGTAAGGCCCCAACACAGGATCCCAACAGGTTGATCGGTGATCCATCGATCACCCTACTGATCAAATTACCGATTGCACCACCTTCCCAAATAAAATCCCATCTCTCTGGGTCTATTAACCCAGGGTAAGGCCCCAATGTGGGTTCTCACCCCCGGGGATCCCAACGGGTTGATTAGTGACCCACCGATTGCTAACCGATCAATTCAACGATCGCCCCACTGACTTTAAGGGTACGATGCACCCTTAGAGCTACCCTACTGAGATAAAAAATCCCATCCCTCTGGGTTTATTAACCCGGCATAAGGCTCCAATGTGGAATCCCACCCTATGGGATCCCAAAAGGTTGATCGGTGACCCACCGATCGCCCTACCGATCAATTAACCGATCTTTCCACTGACTAAGGGTACGATGCACCTATAGAGCCACCCTACCAAGATAAAAACTCCCTTCCCTCCAGGTCTATTAACCCGGCGTGAGGCCCCAATGCGAGATCCCACCCCCGGAGGATCCCAACGGGTTGATCGGTGACCCATCGATTGCCCTACCTTATAATTTACCAATTGCCCCACCGATTAATGGTACGATGTACCCTTAGAGCTATCTTTCCGAATCAACTCCCATCCCTCCTGGTCTATTAACCCGACGTAAGGTCCCACGGGATTTCACCAAATTAATAGACCCGAAGGGATGTGAGTTGATTCGGGAAGGTGGTTTTAAGGGTGCATCGGACCCTTAGTCGGGGGGAAGGGATCTGTGAATTGATCTTTAAGGCGATCGGTGGGTCACCGATCAACCCGTTTAGATCCTTTGGGGATGGGATCCCACGTTGGGGCCTTACGCAGGGTTAATAGACCCAGAAGGATGGTAATTGATTTGGAAAGGTGGCTCTAATGGTGTATTGTACCCTTAGTCGGTGGGGCAATCGATGAATTGATCGGTAGGGCGATTGATGGGTCACCAATCAACCCGTTTGGATCCCTCGGTGGTGGGATCCCACATTAGGCCCTATGCCGAGTTAATAGACCTAGAGGGATGAGAGTTTTTGTCTTGGTAGGGTGGCTCTAGGGGTACATCGTACCCTTAGTCGATGGGGCGATCAGTGAATTGATCGGTAGGGCGATCGGTGGGTCACCGATCAAACCATTAGGATCCCCTGAAGTGGGATCCCGCATTGGGGCCTTATGCTAGGTTAGTAGACGTAGAGGAATGGGAGATTTTGTATCGGTATGGTGGCTCTAGAGGTGCATCGTACCCTTAGTCGGTGAGGCGATCGGTAGGTCACCGATCAACCAGTTAGGATCCCCTGGAGGTGGGATCCCTCGTTAGGGCCTTATGCCCAGTTAATAGACCTAGAGGGATGGGAGTTTTTATCTCGGTAGAGTGGCTCTATGGGTGCATCGTACCCTTAGTCGGTGGGAAGATCGGTGAATTGATCGGTAGGGCGATCGGTGTGTCACCGATCAACCCTTTGGGACCCCACAGGGTGGGATTCCACGTTGGGGCCTAACACCAGGATAATAAACCTGAAGGGATGGAATTTTTTTCTCAGTAGGGTGGCTCTAAGGGTGCATCGTACCTTTAGTCGGTAGGGCGATCGGTGAATTGATCGGTTAAGCGATCGGTGGGTCACCGATCAACCCGTTGGGACCCCCTAGGGGTGGGACCCCGTGTTTTGGCCTTACGCCGGGTTAATAGACCCGGAGAGATGGGATTTTATTTGGGAAGGTGGCTCTAAGGGTGCGTCATGCCCTTAGTCGGTGGTGCAATCGGTGAATTGATCGGTAGGGCGATCGGTGGGTCACCGATCAACCCATTGGGACGCCTTAGGGGTGGGATGCATTAACCTTAGGGTACGATGCACCCTTAGAGCCATCTTCCTGAATCAACTCCCATCCCTCCAGGTCTATTAACCTAGCGTAAGGCCCCAATGCGGGATTTCACCCTATGGGGATCCCAACGGGTTGAAAGGTAACCCACCGATCATCCTACTGATCAATTCACCGATCGCCCCATCAACTAAGGGTATGATCCTCCCTTAGAGCCACCCTACCAAGATAAAAAATCCCATCCATTTGGGTCTATTAACCCAACGCAAGGCCCCAACATGGGATCCCACCTATGGAGGATTCTAACGGGTTAACCGGTGACCCACCGATCGCCTTACCGATCAATTCACCAACTGTTCCACCGACTAAGGGTACGATGCACCCTCAGAGCCACCTTCCTGAATCAACTCCTATCCCTCCAGGTCTATTAACCTGGCATAAGGCTCCAACGCGGGATCCCACCCTTAGGGCAATCCCAACGGGTTGATCAGTGACCCACCGATCACCTAACCAATCAATTCACCGATCATCCCACCGAATAAGGGTACGATGGACCCCTAGAGCCACCCTACTGAGATAAAAAATCCGATTCCTCTGGGTCTATTAACCCAACGTAAGGCCCCAATGCGGGATCCCACCCCGGAGGGATCCCAATGAGTTTATCGGTGACCCACCGATCGGCCAACCAATTATTTCACCGATCGCCTTACCGACTAAGGGTACGATGCACCCCTAGAGCCACCCTACCGAGACAAAAACTCCTATTCCTTTGGGTATATTAACCCGGCGTAAGGCCCCAACGCCGGATCTCACCCTCAGGGATCCCAACGGGTTGATCGGTGACCCACCGATCGCCCTACAGATCAATTCACCTATTGTCCCTCCGACTAAAGGTACGATACCCTTAAAGCCACCTTCCTGAATCAACTCCCATCCCTCCAGGTCTATTAACTAGGCGTAAGGCCCCAACGTGGGATCTTACCCCTATGGGATCCCAATTGGTTGATCGGTGATCCTCCGACTAATGGTACGATGCACCCTTAGAGCCACCCTACCAAGAAAAAAAATCTCATCCCTCCAGGTCTATTAACTCGGCATAAGGCCAGGATCCCACCTCCGGGGGATCCCAACAGGTTGATCGGTGACCCACCGATCGCCCTACCGATCAATTCACCGATTGCCCCACCGACTAAGGGTACGATTCTCCCTTAGAGCCACCTTCCCGAATAAAATCCCATCCATCCGGGTCTACTAACCCGATATAAGGCCCCAACATGTGATCCCACACCTGGGGGATCCCAACGGGTTGATCGGTGACCATCGATCGCCCCACCGATCAATTCACCGATCGCCCCACCGACTAAGGGTACGAAACACCCCTAGAGCCACCCTAATGAGATAAAAACTCATATCCCTCTGGGTCTATTAACTTGGCATAAGGCACCAATGCGGGATCCCTCCACCGGGAGATCCCAACGGGTTGATCGGTGACCCACCAATCGTCATACCCATCAATTCACTGACTGCCTCATCGACTATGGGTACGATGCACCCCTAGAGCCACCCTACCGAGATAAAAACTCTAATTCCTCTGGGTCTATTAACTCGGTGTAAGGCCCCAAAGCCGGATCCCACCCCCGGGGGATCCCAACAGGTTGATCGGTGACCCACTGATCGCCCTACCGATCAATTCACTTATTGCCCAACCGACTAAGGGTACGATGCACCCTTAAAGCCACCTTCCCGAGTCAACTCCCATCCCTTCGAGTCTATTGAACCGGCGTATTGCCCCAATACGGGATCCTACTCCTGGGGATCCCAACGGGTTGATCGGTGACCCACCGATTGCCCTACCGATTAATTCACCGATTGCCCCACCGACTAAGGGTACGATGCACCTGTAGAGCCACCCTACCGAGATAAAAACCACCATCCCTCTGGGTTTATTAACCCGAAATAAGGCCCCAATGTGGGATCCCACCCTGTGGGATCCCAACAGGTTGATCAGTTACCTACCGATTGCCCTACTGATCAATTCATCGATCTTCCCACCGACTAAGGGTACGATGCACCCATAGAGCCACTCTACCGAGACAAAAACTCCCATACCTCTGAGTCTTTTATCCCGGTTTTAGGCCCCAATACGGGATTCCACCCCAGGGGGATCCCAACGAGTTGATCGGTGACCCACCGATCGCCTACCGATCAATTCATCGATTGTCCCACCGACTAAGGATTTGATGCACCCCTAGAGCCATCCTACTTAGACAAAAACTCCATCCCTCAGAGTCTATTAACCCGACGTAGGGCCCAATGTGGGATCCCATCCCCGGGGATCCCAATGGGTTGATCGATGATCCACCGATCGCCCTACAGATCAATTCACCGATTGCCCCACCGACTAAGGGTACGATGACCCTTAGAGCCACCTTCCTGAATCAACTCCCATCCCTCCGGGTCTATTAACTTGGCATAAGGCCCCAACACGGGTTTTCACCCCAGGGGGATCCCAACGGGTTAATCGGTGACCCACCGATAACCCTACCGATCAATTTACTGATCGCCCCACCGACTAAGGGTACGATGCACCCTTAGAGCCAACCTACCAAGACAAAAAATCCCATCCCTCCGGGTCTATTAACCCAGCGTAAGGCCCCAAGTGGGATCCGATCGGTGACCCACCGATCGTCCAACTGATCAATTCACCGATTGCCCCACCGACTAAGGGTACGATTGATGAGTGTGTAAATTCACGAGTTTTGCATCAGTATTTATGCTAGTTTTGGAGAGTTTGAAGGTTGAAATAGGTGGAAAACCTATATATATTGTGAAAGAGCATGAATCAGGTGTTGTTGGAGCTATTTGAGTGGTTTTACTAGTGAAATCGGAGTTAAAGTGTCAAGAATTGAAGAGACGGAGTCGAGGCCAGGTGAACAGCCAAGGAAAGAGGTGGGTTCGACTTGTTGGAGGAGGGTTCGACCTCTTATACAGGTCGAACCAGCGTTGCAAAGTGTACAGAAGGTGGGTTCGGCTTGAACCAAAGGGTTCGACCTGCTCAACAGGTCATACCAGTTCGCGAGAAGAGGGGTTCGACCACGACGTTGGGGTTCGACCTGTTCAATAGGTCGAACCATGGTCGAACCAGTGCCGAATTCATCCAGTAGCATGGTTCGACCTGGGAAGAGTGGTTCAACCTATTAGCTGAGGTCGAACCATGACACGAAAACTTACCTTATCCGGATTTTCGAGGCCTAAACGCGTGAGATCACTTAAAAAGCCCATTCCAAGCCCTAGAGACGTGATTACAAGCATAAAAGAATGCTCATACAGTCCTGAAAGAGAGCTTTTGATCGAGAATCATACAAGGAGATGTAGAGTTGTGGGGAGACGATCTTCCACCATCCGGAGGGCTGTGATAGAGCTCCGCTGGAGGTTCAAGTAAGATCGGTCCATCTAACCATGATTGTTCTTAGATCAATCATGGGCTAGAGCTGCTTCGGTAATTCTAGGGTTATGAAGGTTTCATGAGTTAATTTATCTTTCGTGTGTAAACTCCGTACAACACTACTTGTGGTTTGTTTTACATAAGATTGTGCGTTTTTAATCCATACTCAAAGTCATTTTGTGCATCAATAATCATTGTGTAGAGTCTGAATACATAACATGGTTATTGGTTGAGTGCGTTCACTGTTGAGCAGGGTTTTATGTTATAATTCTAAGAGAAGGGATTCCGAAGTCTTATTAGAACTATCTTATATGAATACTTGTTAATTGAATCATATTCGGCTTAATAAGTAGGATAAAGAGTATAATTTTATAGTACCTATAAAGAGAGATCAAATCAGATTAGAGTACTAAGTGTACGAGAAATAATTGATTATGATAGTACCTAGAAAGGGGGGTAAAGTATACATCTTGCTCCGAGGATATTCACACGTGTCATTCGCATATTTACTTGGGTCTATAGAGTAGATTTGCATGGTTTAATGATGCGTACATAAACCACAAGGCAGAGTCAGACATCGACACACGGAAGTATGAATTAATAAGTGAAACTGGATGACCTGACGAACTACCTATCATCTTACTTGATCACAACCTTCTATCTCTTGTTCTTGTTATTTCGATTAATAGTTACTACTTAATTTCAAAACCATTATATTTCCAAAATAGTCATAATTCACTAGAATATAATTGAATTGATATTTATCCGTCCTTTGGGTTCGATAATAACTTGGTCACCTTCAAAACTACAATTGATATCCTTCACACTTGGAGATTAAATTGTGTGTTGAGAAACACCCGACAAGTCAATTGTGTCGTTGCCGGGGACGGCGTAAAATATCTTTTTGTTATATCTAGTTTATTAGGACTATTTTTCTTGTTTTGCTATTTTAACTCTTGTTCTTTTTAGGTGTATGCTTACGAGATCAAAGAACGGTGAATTAGAACCATATAATCCTGAGATCGGAGCATCATCGAGAAAGAAGAAGAAGAAGAAGAGTAAGAACAAGACCATAGATCCAACTGAAGCTCTTAACTTTGGAGTTGAAGTTGACGTGAAAATTTCACAAGGGATTGAAGCTGCAACCAAAGTTAATTTGGAAGTAGAGACAGTCGACATGGCAGCGAATCTGGATAATCTGGCCATCCATGAGGTTTTCAAGAATAACGGGGCTAGATACTTTGGGCTTCTAGGAGCGAATCTGGCAGCCGAGATGGCATGATAGAAAGGAACTCTTTTTTAGGACGGTCTTTCGAGGATCCGTAACAGCATCTAAACAAGTTCTTGGGCTATGCAAGTACTCAAAAAGATGCAGGAGCACATGAAGATGCTAGGAAGATCCTTTTGTTCAAATTCTCGCTTACTGAAAAGGAGAGAGATTGGTACGATACTCTAAACGCAGTTGAGTGCACCACTTGGGAGCAGTTGAAGTTAAGGTTCTTGGAAAGATACATGCCACCTTCAAAGGTGTTCAAGATGAAGCAAGACATTAACTAATTTGCTATCGGTGGAGGAGAGAAGTTTCATGAAGCGTGGGACAGATTCAAGGACATGCTTCGTAAGTGTCCTCAACATGGGCTATCTAAAGCTCAATATATCAGCATATTCTACAATGGATTGGACTGTGATTCACGTGTGTTATTGGATGCTTCTTCTAATGGAGCATTTCTTATAAAGTCATCCATAGAGGCCGAGAAGTTGTTTGAAAATATTTTGATGAACTCGAGAGATTGGCCAATTGATAGAGTTTGAGGTACTTACATTCTTGGAAAGGTAGCTAAGGTTGAACATGCTATGGTGAAAACAAGTAGAGAAGATGAGATCATCTCTAGCTTGTCGTCTATCAACAAGCTACTGGAGTCCCAGCAAAAGCAAATCAGCGATATATCTCAGCGCGTACCAATGATGCAGCAGGAAGTTATGAATAATGTAACAATCCAAGATGAGTTGGAAGAGGCAAACTACGCCATGGGTCAAAGTATTCAAGGAACTAGGTACCCGAATCAAGGAAACCGGAATTATCAAGGGAGATACAACAATCGTGGTCCCCCAGGTAACTATCAACAGCCTAGGAGGCCGGAGTTTTCATGGAACAATCCGAACAATGCAATTCAACGTCCGATGGGCGTTGATCCGGGTGCTAAAGTGGAAGAAGGGAAGCCGAGTTTTGAGGATACGATGAATAGGTACATGGCAAGGAATGATGAAAGAGTGAACCGCCTTGAGGCCAAACATGAGAAGAAGATCGATGATCATCACAAGGATTTGTCTATTTAAGTGAAGGACCTTACATTGTTGATGGGGGATATAGTAGAGAATGTTAACAAATTGACTGAAACTATTGAGAATCCAAGGTCTTGCAACGCCATAACATTGAGGTCTGGAACGCAGTATGAGGGACCGATGAGGCCAGAATCAAATTTGAACATGTCCAGGCCGCGATTCGACCAGAGTTCGACCTATACAACTGGTTAAACCACACAGGGAAAGTCAAACCAAAGCTCTGGACACAATCAGGAGACATTGCAGCATCGGTTCGACCAATATGCAGCTGGTGCGACCTGGCCACAGGTCGAACCAAGGTCGAACCACACCATTCGAAGCACTCTATTTTTCTAGATGATCGGTTCGACCAAAGCAAGGATGGTTCGACCTGGACAGAAGGTCGAACCCACGTCGAACCACATAACCTGGAGCACCCTATTTTATCACAGCAACGGTTTGACCACGACGGAAATGGTTCGACCAATCCATCTGGTCGAACCGGAGGGCAGAAAGAGTACAATAATAGTTCGACCTACCAAACAGGTCAAACCCATGTCGAACCTTAATTTCTGAAAGAGAGCAGTCTTCCAGACGATCGGTTCGACCATGACATACCTGGTTTGACCTGTTCCTTAGGTCGAACCCAGGTCGAATCCGTCCGAAACATGCCTATTGTTACACCAAATTCTCTCTATGATGTGGATGCTACTCCAGTGGTTCAGAATGAGCAAAATATAGAGATTATAACAGAGAAGAAGTGGGAAAGAGCCAAGAGGTTGAGAGCCAAGAAGGATAAAGCGGAGAAGGTTGAACGTGATGAATGGAGCATCCCCAAAACAGAGATACCTTTGCCGTTTCCTTATAGGTTCATGAAGAAGGGATTGGAAGAGAAATTCAAGAAGTTTTCAGAGATCATGAGCAAGATAAGCTTGAGCATTCCTTTCTCTGAGGAAATTATTGAGATGTCGTACTATGCCCGATTCCTTAAGGACATATTGTTGAAGAAGAGAAGCTTTAATGGAGTTGACACGGTAAACTTGTCTGAAAATTACAGCTCGATCATCCAAAAGAAGCTGCCACAGAAGATGAAGGATTCGAGAAGCTTCACTATCTTGTGTGAGATTGGAAAAGGGCAGGCACGTCGAGCTTTGTGCGATCTAGGGGCAAGCATCAATTTGATGCCATTGTCTATCTTTCAAAGGCTTGGTTTGGGGGAGTTAACTCCTACCACAGTTACTCTATAATTGGCGGACAGGTCGATGACATTTCCGAAAGGTATCATTGAAGACGTTCTTGTCAAAGTAGATAAACTAGTCTTTCCTGTGGATTTTCTTGTGCTTGAGATGGAAGATGACAAGGATAATATCCCTCTTATCTTGGTGAGACCTTTCCTTGCTACTGCTGTGGCCATGATTGATGTTCAAAAAGGGGAGCTCAAGTTGCGGATGGATAAAGAAGAGGTGTTATTCAACCTTGACAAAGCAATGAAGATGCCTATGGAGTGTCAATGTCATAGTATTGATGTGGTAGAGGAGATTGTAAAGGAAGATATGTCTTTGATCCTGTCTAAGGACCCTCTTGAGATATGCTTGATGGAGTCTCCTACTTATCCCACTACGGAGCTTGATGGTCTTTCTAATGAGGAATGTATTGAATATCTTGAGAACTTATTTGTTTTGGGTGATGCCAGGTATGAATTGGAGAAAGCTAAGGCTGAAGAAGTGAAAGGTATTAGGAAGTACTTGCCATTGGAGAGAGAGAACACTCCGATGGAAGAAACGAAGAGGAGCTGAAATCGTTACTGGAACACTTGAAGTATGCTTATCTTGGTGACAATGAAAAAGATCCGACAGGTAATTCGAAATACAAGTGTAAGATTGACCTAGAGGAGTCTACATGGCCATGGGATGAAGGTAATTCTAATGATCATATTTTTGTGATCAAGAAAGGTGCCGTGCTGACTGTAGACAAAGAAAGAGAAGATGATGCCTACTTGAAGCCTCCTAACTTACCACCGGATACCAACAAATTTGAAAGTCCTTTCTCTCGTTCTTTATTTTGTGATCAATTTTATCCTGACTTTGATCTTGATGGTGATAGGAGTGATTTTGATATTGAGTGGAAGATTGACATGAATGAGAAGAGAAAGTTTGAGAAAGGAGATTCGACTAATTGTATGGTGCCTAAGAAAGGTAAGGTGGTAAGTGTGGACGAAAAGAAGCGAGAAATAAAGTATTGGAAGGTGAGGATGCGACAAGACCATACTCTGATCAAGTAGTCTTCAAAGTGGTACCGTTGTGACTATCCGACATTAAACAAGAGCGCCTATTGGGGCTTTCCCTCCCGTTTATTGCTTTATTTCTTTAGTGTGAGTAAGAAATTTTTATATTTGAAGTGCTTACTTATCGGAAATTACATCTCTTTGCAAACTTAGTTTCGACTATTTCTACTAAGTTTGGGGGGGTGTGATGTACTTACCTTAATAAGCACCGATAGTATAATCTTTTCTTTGTGACGTTTGTTATGGGAGTTAATTTTTTTGCGGGAAGTTAATTTTTTGCGGTATATTTAAAACTTTAATCGATTTTTATGTGTCAATTTTTTGTAACTTACCTAATGTTTAGTGGTGTTTTGTTTTGTATTTTGTGTGATTACGGAGTTACTCATGAATGTTATTTTTCTTAAACAAATTTTGATGAAGTTATGCTCTAGTTGGTACCTAATGATTCGTTTTGAAGTTTGAAGTGTGTAGGGATTGAAGAACACTTGGTTTTGGAGCTTCCATGGGTAGGTTCGACCAGTGCCAGGAGATCGAACCCAGCTGAGAAAGTCGAATCGAGGTGTAAAATTGTCCAATGAGGTGGTTCAACCTCGAGCAAGACGATTCGACCTGAATGTCAGGTCAAACCAAGGTCGAACCAGGGCCAGCAAAATTCCTGAAGATCGATTCGACCACGACGTTCTTAGTTCGACCTGTTCAGCAAGTCGAACCCTAGTCGAACCGAAAGGAACTTGTCCAGAATGTTGATTTGACCATGATGAAGTTGATTCGACCTTTTCAACATGTCGAATCCAGACCGAATTGGAGCAGGAAAGTGTGTTCTTAATCCCGTCTTTCTATGATGCATGAGTTGGGTTGTAGAGAAGCTTGTATGATTGATTTGAGCTTGGATTTTTGTGCATTCATGTGTTCATGTGTTAATTTCCATTGATGAGAAGCATGTGTAATTTGATAAGTATGTAGAGTTCTTGTGGAATTGATCTTGATTATGTGCTATGAGGAGTACTTAGGATTCTATTTATTTATGTGAGGATTTGAGCCTTTTAATCATGCTTGATCATGATAGTTTATTCTTGAGTGAATCATTCATATGAACGTATTCTAGAACTTGGCTTGGAGTCTTGTGTGAAACTTATAATTGATGAATTGTTAGGACATGGTCTTAGGCCATTATTGTGTAATTAAGTTACTTAGCCAAATTTTATCTTCCCAATGATCATATAAACCTTTGGTAGCCCCGTTTGAGCCTTTAAAACCTTTTTCTTTAGCAAGCCAAATAAAAGAGCCTTATTTTACCTTTACTTGAGCTTTGTAAATACCCTATTCATTGGTAGAGAGAGTTGAGGTGAATAAGTATTGCAAGAAGAAAAAGGAAGATGGAATGAGGTTGAGTAGAGTAAGAAGAGTATATAGTTAAATCTTGTTTAGGGGTAGTGCCCAAAACTGGTACCCCGATTGCTTATAACATAGAGCTTTGAGCTTAAAAGCACCCGATTGCTGTTGAAAGGAGTAGTGCCTAAAACCGATACCCGAGTTGTCTAAAGAAAATGATGTTGATGCCATGAGAAGAAGGAAAATTCAGAAATTTTGCAAGTACAAGAGAAGAATTGGAGGAGAATAGGAAGCCGAATGAAGAAATCGAGAACCTCCAAGATAACTCTCTACTGGTGATTTGAGTCACTTATCTAAATTTTCCTACCCTTGCCAAAGAGCCAATATTACAACCCAAAGACAAGTCCTTTGTGATCCTAGTCATTAGTCAGTTATAAGTTGATTTTTGAGACCCTTGCCAAGCTTATGGTTACGCGTGAATATGGATTGAATATGAGCATTTATACTAGCATATAAAGTGTCTCACACACTTGAGTGAGAGAGTAAACACTTATCTTGTGAGCTAGATAACTTAGTACTCCGAATGGTTATATGATTAAGTGATGTTTTGCATTAATGATATGTATGATGGAAGCTATACTTGTTTAAATTAATGAGATTGCATGTGTAATATGTGTTGTACTTGATCTTAGTGAATTATACACGACTCCTATGGTTTGATTTGCGTTGCCTCTGGACGAGCAACATGTAAGTTTGGGGGTTTGATGAGTGTGTAAATTCACGAGTTTAGCATCGGTATTTTTGCTAGTTTTGGAGAGTTTGAAGGTTGAAATAGGTGGAAAACTTATATATATTATGAAAGAGCATGAATCAGGTGTTGTTGGAGCTATTTGAGTGGTTTTACTAGTGAAATCGGAGTTAAAGTGTCAAGAATTGAAGAGACGGAGTCGAGGCCAGGTGAACCGCCAAGGAAATAGGTGGGTTCGACCTGTTGGAGGAGGGTTCGACCTCTCCTATAGGTCGAACTAGCGTTGCGAAGTGTACAGAAGGTGGGTTCGGCTTGAACCAAAGGGTTCGACCTGCTCAACAGGTCGAACTATGGTCGAACCAGTTCGCGAGAAGAGGGGTTCGACCACGACGTTGGGGTTGAACATGTTCAACAGGTGGAACCAGTGCCGAATTCGTCCAGTAGCATGGTTCGACTTGTGGTTTGACCTGGGAAGAGTGGTTAGACCTGTTTGCTGAGGTCGAACCAAGACACGAAAACTTTCCTTATCTGGATTTTTTAGGCCTAAACGCATGAGATCACTTGAAAAGCTCATTCCAAGCCCTAGAAATGTGATTACAAGTATAAAAGAAGGCTCATGCAGTCCAGAAAGAGAGCTTTTGATCGAGAATCATACAAAGAGACGTAGAGTTGTGGGAAGATGATCTTCCACCATCCGAAGGGCTGTGACAGAGCTCCGCTGGAGGTTCAAGTAAGATCGGTCCATCTAACCATGATTGTTCTTAGATCAATTATGGGCTAGAGCCGCTTCGGTAGTTCTAGGGTTATGAAGGTTTCATGGGTTAATTTATCTTTCGTGTGTAAACTCCGTACAACACTACTTGTGGTTTGTTTTATATAAGATTGTGCATTTTTAATCCATACTCAAAGTCGTTTTGTGCATCAATAATCATTGTGTAGAGTCTGAATACATAACATGGTTATTGGTTGAGTGCGTTCACTAAGGAGCAGGGTTTTATGTTATAATTCTAGGAGAAGGGATTCCAAAATCTTATTAGAACTATCTTATATGAATACTTGTTAATTGAATCATATTCGGGTTAATAAGTAGGATAAAGAGTATAATTTTATAGTACTTATAAAGGAGATCAAATCGGGTTAGAGTACTAAGTGCACGGAAATTAATTGATTATGATAGTACCTAGAAAGGGGGGTAAAGTATACATCTTGCTCCGAGGATATTCACACGTGTCATACGCATATTTACTTGTATCAATATAGTAGATTTGCATGGTTTAGTGATGCGTCCATAAACCACAAGGCAGAGTCGGACATCAACACATGAAAGTATGAATTAATAAGTGAAACTGGATGACCTGACGAACTACCTATCATCTTACTTGATCACAACCTTCTATCTCTTGTTCTTGTTGTTTCGATTAATAGTTACTACTTAATTTCAAAACCATTATATTTCTAAAATAGTCATAATTCACTAGAACATAATTGAATTGATATTTATCCGTCCCTTGGGTTCGATAATAACTTGATCACCTTCGAAACTACATTTGATATCCTTCACACTTGGGGATTAAATTGAGTGTTGAGAAACACCCGACAAGTTAACGATGCACCCTTAGAGCCATATTCCTGAATAAAATCCCAGCCATCCGATCTACTAACCCAGTGTAAGGCGCCAAAATGGGATCCCACCCCTGGGGGATCCCAATGGATTGATCGGTGACCCACCGATCGCCCTACCGACTAATTCACCGATCGCCCCACTGACTAAAGGTACGAAGCACACCTAGAACCACCCTTCCGGGACAAAAACTCCTATCCCTCTGGGTTTATTAACCCGGCATAAGGCCCCAACACTAGATCCCACCCCCGGGGGATCCCAATGAGTTGATCAATGACCCACCGATCGCCCTATTGATCAATTCACATATTGCCCCACCGACTAAGGGTATGATGCACCCTTAAAGCCAACTTCCCGAATCAACTCCCATCCCTCCGGGTCTATTGACCCAGCATAAGGCCCCAACATAGGATCCCACTACTGGAGGATCCCAACGGGTTAATCGGTGACCCACCGATCCCCCTACCGATCAATTGACCGATTACCCCACCGACTAAGGGTAAGATGCACCCGAAGAGCCACCCTACCGAGACAAAAACTACCATCCCTATGGGTTTATTAACCTGGCGTAAGGTCCCAACATGGGATCCCACCCTGTGGGATCCCAACGGGTTGATCGGTGGCCTACCGATTGCTCTACCGATCAATTCACTGATCTTCCCACCGACTAAGGGTACGATACACCCATAGAGCCACCCTTTCATGATAAAAACTCCCATCCCTCTGGGTCAATTAACTTGGCGTAAAGCCCCAACGCGGGATCCCACTCCTTGGGAATCCCAACGGGTCAATCGGTGACCCACCGATCGCCCTACCGATCAATTCACCGATCTTCCCATCGACTAAGGGTACGACGCACCCGTAGAGGCAAATTGACCCAGCATAAGGCCCTAACGCGGGATCCCACTCCTGGGGTATCCCAACGGGTTGATCGGTGACCCACCGATCGCCCTACCGATTAATTAACCGACTAAGGGTATGAAACACCCCTAGAGCCACCCTACCGAGACAAAAACTCCTATCCCTCTGGGTCTATTAACCCGATGTAAGGCCCCAATGACTAAGGGTACGATGCTTCCTTAGAGCCACCTTTCGGAATAAAATTCCATCCATCCGGGACTATTTACCTAGTGTAAGGACCCAACATGGGATCCCACACATGAGGGATCCCAACAGGTTGATCGGTGACCCACCGATCATCCTACCGATCAATTCACCTATTGCCCCACCGACTAAGGGTACGATGCACCCTTAGAGCCACCTTCCCGAGTCAATTCCCATCCCTCTGGGTCTATTAACCCAGCGTAAGGCGCCAACACCAGATACCACTCCTGAAGGATCCCAACGGGTTGATCTGTGACCCACCGATCCACTTACCGATCAATTCACCGATTACCCCATAGACTAAGGGTACGATGCACCCGTAGAGCCACCCTACAGAGACAAAAACAACAATCCCTATGGGTTTATTAACTCGACGTAAGGTCCCAACATGGAATCCCACCCTGTGGGATCCCAATGGGTTGATCGGTGACCTACCGGTCGCCCTACATATCAATTCACCGATCTTCCCACCGACTAAGGGTACGATGCACCCATAGACCCACCCTACTGAGACAAAACTCCCGTCCCTCCAGGTCTATTAACCCAGCGTAAGGCCCCAACGTGGGATCCCATCCCCGGGGGATCCCAAAGGGTTGATCGGTGATCCATCGATTGCCCTACCGATCAATTTACCAATTGCCCAATCGACTAAGGATACGATGCTCCCTTAGAGCCATCTTCACGAATCAACTTCCATCCCTCCGGGTCTATTAACCCGGTGTAAGGTACCAACGAAAAATCCCATTCCTTGGGGATCCCAACGGGTTGATCGGTGTCCCACCGATCGCCCTACCGATCAATTCACCGATCTTCCCACCGACTAAGGGTAAGATGCACCCATAGAGCCATCCTACCGAGACAAAAACTCCCATCCCTTTGGGTCTATTAACCCGGCATAAGGCCCCAACATGGGATCTCACTCCTTGGGGATCCCAACGGGTTGATCGGTGACCCACCGATTGCCCTATCGATCAATTCACCGATCGCCCCACCGACTAAGGATAAGACTCACCATAGAGCCATCCTACCGGAATAAAAATTCCATTCCTCTGAGTCTATTAACCCGGCGTAAGGACCCAACATGGGATCCCACCAGCGAGGGAACCCAACGGGTTGATCGGTGACCCACCTATCGCCCTACCGATTAATTTACCGATCTTCCCACCGACTAAGGGTACGATGCACCCATAGAGCCACCCTAACGGGATAAAAACTCCCATCCCTCTGAGTCTATTAACCTGGCGTAAGGCCCCAATGAGGGATCTGACCCCTGGGGGATCCCAACGGGTTGATCGGTGATCCATTGATCGCCCTACCGATCAATTCACCGATTGCCCCACCGACTAATGGTACAATGCACCCTTAAAGCCACCCTACCAAGACAAAAAATCCCATCCCTCTGGGTGTATTAACCCGGCATAATACTCCAACATGGGATCCCAGCTCTGAGGGATCCCAACGGGTTGATCGGTGACCCATCGATCGCCCTACCGATCAATTCACCGATTGCCCCACCGACTAAGGGTACGAAACACCCCTAGAGCCACCCTACCAAGACAAAAACTCTTATCCCTCTGGGTGTATTAACTTGGCATAAGGCCCCAATGCGGGATCCCACTCCCGGGGGATCCCAACGGGTTGATCGATGACCCACCGATCGCCCTATCGATCTATTCACCCATTGCCCCACCGACTATGAGTACTATGCACCCCTATAGCCACCCTACCGAGACAAAAACTCCCATTCCTCTGGGTCTATTAACCTTGTGTAAGGCCCCAATGCCGGATTCCACCCCTGGGAGATCCCAACGAGTTGATCGGTGACCCACCGATCGCCCAACCGCTCAATTCACCTATTGCCCCACCGACTAAGTGTACGATGCACCCTTAAAGCCACCTTCCAGAGTCAACACCCATCCCTCTGGGTCTATTGACCCGGCGTAAGGCCCCAACGCGGGATCCCACTCTTGGCGGATCCCAACGGATTGATCGGTGAACCATCGATCGCCCTACCGATTAATTCACCGACTAAGGGTATGAAACACCCCTAGAGCCACCCTACCGAGACAAAAACTCCTATCCCTCTGGGTCTATTAACCCGGTGTAAGGGCCCAATGACTAAGGGTACGATGCTCCCTTAGAGCCACCTTCCCGAATAAAATCCCATCCATCCGGGTCTACTAACCCGGTGTAAGGACCCAACATGGGATCCCACACCTGGGGGATCCCAACAGGTTGATCGGTGACCCACCGATCGTCCTACCGATCAATTCACCTATTGCCCCACCGACTAATGGTACGATGCACCCTTAGAGCCACCTTCCCGAGTCAATTCCCATCCCTCTGGGTCTATTAACTCGGCGTAAGGCGCCAACGTCGGATCCCACTCCTGGGGATCCCAACAGGTTGATCGGTGACCCACCGATCCCCCTTCCGATCAATTCACCGATTGCCCCACCGACTAAGGGTACGATGCACCCATAGTGCCACCTTACCGAGACAAAAAACTACCATCCCTACGGGTTGATCGTTGACCTACCGATCGCCCTACCGATCAATTCATTGATCTTCCCACCGACTAAGGGTACGATACACCCATAGAGCCACCCTACTGAGATAAAAACTCTCATCCCTCTATGTCTATTAACCCGGCGTAAGGCTCCAATGCGGGATCCCATCCCCGAGTGATCCCAAAGGGTTGATCGGTGATCCATCGATCGCCCTACCGATCAATTCACCGATTGCCCGACCGACTAAGGATACGATGCACCCTTAGAGCCACCTTCCTGAAACAACTCCCATCCCTCCGGGTCTATTAACCCAGCTTAAGGCCCCAATGTAGAATCCCACTACTGGGGGATCCCAATGGGTTGATCGGTGACCCACTGATTGCCCTACCGATCAATTCACTGATCGCCCTACCGACTAAGGGTACGACGCACCCGTAGAGCCATCCTACCAAGACAAAAACTCCATCCCTCTGAGTCTATTAACCCGGCGTAAGGCCACAATGTTGGATCCCTCCATGGGGGGATCCCAATGGGTTGATCGATGACCCACTGATCGCCCTACCGATCAATTCATCGATCTTCCTACCGACTAAGGGTACGATGCACCCATAAAGCCACCCCACCAAGACAAAAACTCCCATCCCTTAGGGTCTATCAACCCGGTGTAAGGCCCCAATGCGGGATCCCACTCCTTAGGGATCCCAACGGATTTATCGGTGATCCACCGATCGCCTTACCGATCAATTCAACGATCGCCCCACCGACTAAGGGTAAGACGCACTCCTAGAGCCATCCTACCGAGATAAAAACTCAATCCCTCTGAGTCTATTAACTTGGCGTAAGGCCCCAACATGGGATCCCACCACCGGAGGATCCCAACAGGTTGATCGGTGTCCCACCGATCGCCCTACCGATCAATTCACCGATCTTCCCACCGAATAAGGGTACGATGCACCCATAGAGCCACCCTACCAAGAAAAAACTCCCATCTCTCTGAGTCTATTAACCCAACGTAAGGCCCCAACGCGGGATCCCATCCCTGCAGGATCCTAACGGGTTGATCGGTGACCCACCGATCGCCCTACCGATCAATTCACCGACAGCCCCATCGACTAGGGATACGATGCACCTCTAGAGCCACCCTACCGACACAAAAACTCCCATTCCTTTGGGTCTATTAACCCGGCGTAAGGCCCCAATGCTGGATCCCACCCCTGGGAGATCCCAACGAGTTGATCGGTGAACCATCGATCGCCTTATCGATCAATTCACCTATGGCCCCACCGATGAAGGGTACGATGCACCCTTAAAGCCACCTTCCCGAATAAACTCCCATCCCTCTAGGTCTATTGACCCAGCGTAAGTCCCCAACGCAGTATCCCACTCCTGGGGTATCCCAACGGGTTGATCAGTGACCCACCGATCCCCCTACCAATCAATTCACCAATTGCCCCATCGACTAAGGGTACGATGCACCCGTAGAACCACCCTACCGAGATAAAAACTACCATCCCTACGTGTTTATTAACCCGGCGTAAGGTCCCAACATGGGATCCCACCCTGTGGAATCCCAACGGATTGATCGGTGACATACCGATCGCCCTACTAATCAATTCACCAATCTTCATACCAACTAAGGGTACGATGCACCCATAAAGCCACCTTACCGAGACATAAACTCCCATCCCTCCAGGTCTATTAACCTAGCGTAAGGCCCCACCATAGGATTCCACCCCCTGGGGATCCCAACAGGTTGATCGGTGATCCACCGATTGCCCTACCGATCAATTCACCGATTGCCCCACCGACTAAGGATACGATGCACCTTTATAGCCACCTTCCCAAATCAACTCCCATCCCTCAGGGTCTATTAACCCGACGTATGGCCCCAACGTAGAATCCCACTCCTTGGGGATCCCAACGGGTTGATCAGGTGACCCACCAATCGCCCTACCAATCAATTCATCGATCGTCCCACCGACTAAGGGTACGACGTACCCGTAGAGCCATCCTACCGAGACAAAAACTCCATCCCTCTTAGTCTATTAACCCGGCATAAGTCTCAATCATGGGATCCTACCACTGAGGGATCCCAACGGGTTGATCGGTGACCCACCGATCACCCTACCGATCAATTCACCGATCTTTCCACCGATTAAAGGTACGATGCACCTATAGAGCCACCCTATCGAGACAAAAACTCCCATCCCTCCGAGTCTATTAACCTGGCGTAAGGCCACAACATGGGATCCCACCCCCGTGGGATACCAACGGGTTGATCAGTAATCCATCGATCGCCCTATCGATCAATTCATCGATTGCCCCACCGACTAAGAATATGATGCACCCTAAGAGACACATTCCCGAAACAACACCCATCCCTCAAGGTCTATTAACGTGACTTAAGGCCCCAATGCAGAATCCCACTACTTGGGGATCCCAACGGGTTGAACGGTGACCCATCGATCGCCCTACTGATCAATTCATCGATTGTCCCACCGACTAAGGTTACGATGCACCCATAGAGCCAACCTACCGAGAGAAAAACAACCATCCCATTGGGTTTACTTACCCGGCATAAGGCCCCAACATGGGATCCCACCTTGTGGTATCCAAATGGGTTGATCGGTGACCTACCGATCGCCCTACCGATCAATTTACCAATCTTCCCACTTACTAAAGGTACGATGCACCCATAGAACCACCCTACGGAGACAAAAACTCCCATTTCTCTAGGTCTATTAACCCAACGTAAGGCCCAAATGCCAGATTCCACCCCCAGGGGATCCCAACGAGGTGATCGGTGACCCATCGATCGCCCTACCGATCAATTCACCTATTGCCCCACCGACTAAGGGTACGATGCACCTTTAAAGCCACATTTCCGAATCAACTCCCATCCCTTTGGGTCTATTGACCCGATGTAAGGCCCAACATGGGATCTCACACCTGGGGGATCCCAAAGGGTTATTTGGTAACCCACCGATCCCCCTACCAATCAATTCACCGATCGCCCCACCGACTAAGAGTATGATACACCCCTAGAGCCATCCTACAGAGACAAAAACTCAAATCCCTCCGAGTCTATTAACCCTGTGTAAGGCCCCAATGCGGGATCCCACCATCGGGGGATCCAAACAGGTTGATCAGTGACCCACCGATCGTCCTACCGATCAATTCACCGATTGCCCTACTAACTAAGGGTACGATGCACCCGTAGAGCCACCCTACCGAGAAAAAAACTACCATCCCTTTAGGTTTATTAATCCGGTGTAAGGCCCCAATGTGGGATCCCATCGGTGACCTACCGATCGTCCTACCGATCAATTCACCAATCTTCCCATCGACTAAGGGTACGATGCACCCATAGAGCCACCCTACTGAGAAAAAAACACCCATCCCTCCAGGTCTATTAACCCGACGTAAGGCCCCAACATGGGATCCTACCCCGGGGGATCCCAACGGATTGATCGGTGACCTACCGATCGCCCTACAGATCAATTCACCGATCGCCCCACTGACTAAGGTTCGATGCACCCTTAGAACCATCCTACCGAGTTTATTAACCCAGCATAGGGTCCAATTCGGGAACCCACTCACGGGGGATCCCAACTGGTTGATCGGTGATCCACCAATCGCCCTACAGATTAATTCACCGATTGCCACACCGACTAAGGGTACGATGCACCCTTAGAGCCACCTTCCCCGAATCAACTCCCATCCTTCTGGGTCTATTAACCTGGCGTAAGGCCCCAACGCGGGATCCTACCCCCGGGAGATCCCAATCGGTTGATCGGTGACCCACCGATCGCCCCACCAATCAATACACCGATCGCCCCACCCACTAAGGGTACGATGCACCCCTAGAGCCACCATACTGAGATAAAAACTCTCATCCCTCCGGGACTATTAATCCATTGATCGGTGACTAACCTATCGCTCTACTAAACTATTCACAGATCGCCCCACCGACTAAGGGTAAGATGCACCCCTAGAGCCATACTACCGAGAAAAAAACTCCTATACCTCAAGGTCTATTAACCCGGCATAATGCCCCAACGAGGAATCCCATCCCTAGGGGATTCCAACGGGTTGATCGGTGACCCACCGATCGCCCTACCAATTAATTCACCGATTGCCCCACCGACTAAGGGTACGATGTACCCTTAGGGCCACCCTCCAGAATAAAATCCTATCAATCCGAGTCTATTAACCCGGTGTAAGGCCCTACATAGGATCCTACCCCTGGGGATCCCAACGGCTTGATCGGTGACCCACCGATCGCCCTACCAATTAATTCACCGATCGCCCCACCAACTAAGGGTAAGATGCAACCCTAGAGCCACCCTACCGAGACAAAACTCCTATCCCTACAGGACTATTAACATGGCGTAAGGCCCCAATGCGGGATCCCACTCCTAGGGATCCCAACGGATTAATCGGTGACCCACCGATCGCCCAACCGATCAATTCACCAATCGCCCCACCGACTAAGGGTACGATGTACACCTAGAGCCACCATACTGAGTCAAAATCTCCCATTCCTCCGGGTCTATTAACCCAGCATAGGGCCTTGTAACAACAAATATTGTATTTATTAAATAATAAACACAAAAGAAATTACAATGATAATCCAAGATGGATTGAACTTGAGATATGAGTAAACAGTCTCTAGCTATCCTCTGATTCCTCTCTTGAGTTGACTTCTTGACTCTATCAACTTTCGGAGCTGGATCTTCAGATGAAACTTGTCCGAGCTCGGATTTAACTTGAACCTTTAAAAACGTTTATCCAGAGGCGTCGAGCCTTTGTTTGGATCAACCGTTGACTTGAAGATTTACTGTGAAGAACGCCATTCAATTTGGTAGAACACCGTTGACCTCACGAATATTGCTGGATGAACTTGACTTGAAGAAACGATGAATCTGAGGGGCGTCGAGCCTTTGTCTCAGATTGAATGATGTTTCTAGATTGATCTTCGAAGAATGACTTTGATCTTCGTAGAGATTCCAAGTTCCTTCAGAGCTTTCCAGGCTTTCAGGATTTTCAGAATGAATGGAATGAAGACTGAAGGTCCTTATTTATAGGTAGAGAAAATAAACACTTGAGAGATATTTTCTCCTTCAAAAGATATGTTGGGCTTTTCTCCTTTAATTAAGCCTGCTGAACTGGATACGGGCTTATTTAATTTAATTAAACCGGTAGAATTTAACCTGGGCCTAATTAATTCAATCAGGCCTGCTAGACTTGATTTGTTGTGCTTGTTGATTTGAATCAGGCCCACTTGACCCGAATTGAGCCCATATGCTTGGATTAAGCCCATTTGACTTGGATTTGGGCTCAAATAATTATATTAATTATCAATTGTTTATTTATTTATTTCAGGATTAATTTATTTAAATTCCTTAATAAATAAATATTTAATCAATATTTAATATATTCTCCTTTGCATTTTATTTATTTAGGCAATAAAATTTAATTGCCTACAAATGCCCCCTTGCAATTTTGTTCACTTAAATTTATTCTTTGAAGTGGGCAAATTGCAACACTTATGTATACTTCTCGGACCCTCTTCCTTTCAACTTTTAATTCATTCTATTTGGCCATTAACTCTTAATACAAATAATAACATGATGATGGGCTCAAAATAAAGAATATAATGGCCCAATCCTTGATACTTGCGTTCTGGCTCAAAGAATAACTCACGGGTTATAGATTCATACAAATCTGACACCAAGATACAAACACATCTTTATACATATCAAACTTGAACCCCAAGTAATAAGTTTGATATCGGCTGTTTTCTAGGGAACATATACAAGAAATATTCTCCAAAGATATACACACCCAGATATTTCCGCGATTTTCGCATAGATCACGTTATCACAAGAGGTCTTGACCTCTATATAAGAAGACTCCGTATCTCCAAATTTTCACCTCCACCAACAAGTGAAGAACATCCATTCTGAGAAAGTAATTTACATACCTTCTTAACTTCTTTTCTTTGTCCACGCACATGATTTGCAGTCTATTTCTTTTCCTTTTGCAGGTGGAGAGCTTCGATTTGGCAACACCAACGATCAACAACCCGTACAGCCACAAGGTAATCAATTCTCTTGCTATATGATCATACCCCTGCTCTATTCCCCTCATTTTACTCCTGCTATATATGTGTTTCTTGTTCCTTCCTGCATGTATTTGTTTCTTTTTTTCCCTATTTTTTTACCCATGAAGAGAAGGAACTTGAAGATAACACGGACACTTGTGACTAGCGTCGCGCATTCCTGGCAACTAGGAATTTTATTCCAGTCGGAGGTCGTGACGAGTCCAACGTTCGCACCGAATATGAAGCCATAATCCAAAGAGAGGAGATTTCGAACCTGATTCCCGAAATAAAACGTCGAGACCAGCGTTGTGCATCCCTGGCGACTAGGGATTTATCCCAGTCGGAGGTCGCAACGAGTCCAATATGAGTTCAATATTTCATACCCGTGGTTTTCAGCATGGCTGGTCGACGACTATCTTTCTGATCGTGGCGGTGATTGTCGGGTGTTGGGAATAAAAGGCAACGCCATGCGTTGGACCCTTAATTTTCCGACAGCGACTCCCCGTATGATGGACTGGCGGTGATCGTTGGGTGTTGGGAATAAGAGGCGACGCTGTGCGTCAAGCCTTCAAGTTTTCCCACAGCAACATCCCGCGGTTGCTCGATTGGCTCTCAGATGTGAGGCATCGGTGGTCACGTCAGATCAATGGTGAGCAGTTCCATGACGGTGGAGGCGGACAACACTTGGCTAAGTGGCAGGTTGTTGGCAGCAATTTTAGTAGCCTTTGAGGAGGAGAGCGAAACCGCATCGTCTTTCTGGCAGAACCTCAGATCCAGAGCTGCTTCTTTTTCGGCGACTGGAGGCGGACGACGTGCAAAAAAAAAAGAATGGAGCACCGGTGGTCGTGGCGGGCGACGACCCAACGCAGCTGAAGGGTGGTGTGCGGCGGCGCGATGGGCGGCGATCCATAGCGGCAGCTGCGGCTGCTCGATTACACGGCGACCGGCTCAGGAAATGTAGGCCTCGACGAATTTCTTCACGGCACCATAGGCGTAGTGGAGGATGAGGACGGCATCGCCGGAACTGAAGGCTGAAGAAAAGAAAGACCAGGTGAAGTGCTGGAGGACAATTGCGGCGGCGGTGGTGGAAGAAATTTCGGACCAATTTTAACCTCATTTTTGCCCTTTCAACTTTGATTCCAATTCCATTTTGGAGCAGTAGCTTGACTACCTCACAACTGGGCCTCAAACTCAAAGCAAATCTAGTACTTTGGCCTCAAATAATTGGACTCCATTTCTTGCTTCCTACCTTTAATTCAACCCATGAATTTTGGGCTAATTTGGGCCACAATTCTTAAATATTTATTTTAATTCATATGTTTTGATTAACATGAATTAACTTAGTTGCTCTCTTTCAACATTTTGAACTTCCTCTATTATCAGGCGTGGCTTTAATTTATGGTTTTGAATTTTAATAATTAATTGATCCCATAAATTTATTTTGGGCCTTTTAATTAATTAAATTCATAAATTTAATTTATTTTATGCTCATTTTTGGTCTTCTAACATCCCTTTACTTGCTTTGCAGCTTATCCACTCTTCGGAATGGTTTTCTTCAGAAATATCACAGGGCAGTCCGGCTCAAACTACTTACTGATCCTTGATGACGAACGTCAACCCTTCAATAAAGGGACTCGTCTTTTAGTCGAGAAATCTCTGCTAGGGAATCATGCTTTAGTTCCTACTAATCTTAAGAATGACTTCTACCTTAAATGTTGGTCTCAGGAGCTTACTCTGGGGAAGACTAACATAACCTGGACTTTGAAAGGAGCTGATATCGAGCCACACCCTAGCTTAGAACCCCTACCCTCCTTAGGACGACACATCTTAGAAGGGAAAGGTAAAGTAACTTGGGGAGAGCCGATTAAATTTCTCGGAGACTTCCGCTACATCGAAGGGTACTGGGAATGGACTGAGGACGTGCTAAGTCGATGCCGATCTCATCTTCGAAATCTCAAGCTTTACGATGCTGTCTTTGCGTCTCTCTTTACTTATGATTATAACTGCGAAATCATCAATGCTTTTTGCGAGGCTTGGTGTTCTTCCACCAACACTTTACTCACCAAACATGAAGAGATGTCTATCTCTTTGTGGGATTTATACAACTTGATGGGATTGCCCTTAGCTGGCTACTTGTATGATGAAGCTGTGCCGAGCTTAGAAGAACTGTTTTCCACAAGTAATGAACTATGTATCCCACGCAGCTGTAGACATCTCCTTAGCGCTTATCACTTGCTCTCCAAGAATACTAACAGGAAAGGTGTGACAATTGATCAATGGGTGGATTTTTGGTCCAAGAAGACCGTAACATACCCTGCGCCTCCTATGCGTGTTGAGAAAAAGTCAACTAATCGGCCCAAAAAAACTTATAATCCAACCGGCATTATCCCAAACCATCATTCCTGGACATCTGCTGAGATAGATCAATTCAGAAAAATGGGAATTGCGCAAGTAAACTAAGAAGAGACCTATCTAGCTGCTCACTTAGCATGCTGGCTTTGTACGTTTGCACTTCCAGGTAATGAAGTAGGCTTAATTTGACCGAGTACCTTTAAAGTGGCGAGTTTAATGGCTGTAGGAAAAAAGGTGAGCCTTGCAATTCCGGTATTGACGAGCATCTATCGTGGTTTGAATACAATCTCAAATTCATCAAACCCATCTGAAGTTAAATCCACATTTCCTGTTCATTTTGTCCATGCTTGGTTGGCTTATTACTTCAAGACTCATTTTTCGATTGGTAGTAAATTATCTTATCCTCGCATGGTAGCTTACTCTGGTGAGCAAGGTGCAAAATACTTCAATCCTGAGGAGGCTCGCAAACGAATTCAAACAGCTGATAATGCTTCGTGGACTTGCAACATTTTTTCCAAAGATGTAGCTGTCTATTATGTGGATGATAGGAATAATGACTGGACCAGTTGGACCCATCTTGTAGCTCTTCGTACCAGCTATCTTACACTGAGGCAAGGTGGTCGTTTTGTAATGGAGCCATATTCTCCTCATAGATTTGCCCGTCAATTTGGTTTTCTGCAAGATGTTCCTAACATGCTTAGAACAAACCTCCGCAAGGACTTTTTAGAAGAAGGATTTGATCACTGGTGGCATTCCACTACATGTAACTCCAAATCTGAAGCTTACTTTCCAGGTGCAGCCTCAGCTCCTAAAAACTACTCCACGTCTGAATATAAGGAGTGGTGGAAGCATATTCATGGCACTTACTTATCTGATCATGTTAAAGACCTGATTACCCCAGCATCAGCCCCTATAGAGGAAGAAGTAGACATCATGAATGACCTCGATGATGATAATCAAGAGGTTCAAGATATTTCTCCAGTGTATGATGAAGTTTTACAACCTACGGTGCATAAAAGGAAGAAAAGTTCCCCTCATTCTACAGAAAGTCGTGCCTCTACTGAACACCATTGGAAGAGAAAGAAATCTGTTGCTCATACTGAAAAACAAGATAATGAGGTTTCTTCCACTCTCTCTCCTCTTTTCCTTTTTCCTTGATTTCATTTCCTTACAAAGCTTTCTTTTATTATCGAAGGTTGCGCTGAAAATTTCTGGCTCTAAGGCTGCTGAAGGAAATGAATTAATTACTTCTGTTACTCCAAAAGCTTTGGCAGATGAGGTTTCCCCCTTTCCCTTATCTTATTTTCATTGTATATTCTCATTTTATACTATCATATTTCTCCTCTTATCAGATTTTGGGCATCTCTTCAAATTCTTGTAGCGGTGACGATTCTGATGAGAGTGATGATTCTACTGAAAGCGATGCATCGACCACAGGGGCGAATTCTTCAAAGGCATGTCCCATGATCTCAGAATTTATATCTAAGAAGATTACTCGTGATCTCAAAGGGAAATTTGCTCGGAGTGCATGGAGTAAAATAAGAAGAAAACTCAAACGGACCCCTCTTGAGTTTTTATCAACTCTGAGACAAGAAATATTTTCCTTGATAAAGGAAGTGAAGGCTCTTAGGATCGACTGTTCTCCTTTAGAGGTAGCCCTGGAACCTCTATTTGATAAGGCCGATACTTATACTGCGGCAAAATTGAAGTCTGATGAAGCGGCATCCACGGGAAATCATGCAAAATGCTTGACCAACGTCAAGAGTCGCCTTCAGAATTGCAGAGATAATCACATGACAGAGACAAAAAAACTAAAGACTACTTGGGAAGAGTTGGAGTCGATAGATAAAGAGATGACCAATCTGCAGAAGGGAGAGAAAACTTTGTCTGAAGCAGCTGATCGTCTCCAACAAACTCTCTGTCGTGCTAAGAAGGAATTTGAACTCATAGAAGAAGAGATCCTTATGCTTGACAATGCAACTGTCTTGAAAGAATCATCATCTGAAGATGAGAAGGCAGCTCTGAAGTATGCTCTACAAAGCGTACTCTCTGACAACTTCCTTGCTTAGTATAAGACTACTTTTCTTTTAGTTTGATCTTTTATTTACTTGCTTTCCCCATCTTATGTTTTTGAACATTTAATGGCATTATCAATAAAGTCCATTCTCTTCCTTATAATACTTTACATCTTTAATTTACTTTCTTGTCCTTCATATTTACCTGCTGGCATCATGCTCCAATTTATTGCTTGCTTTACAAACTTAATATGAATAAATCAAAACATGACTGAACTCAGCAGAATGCCAAGCTGCCTACGTACCTCTTTGCAGAGGATCAAGTCATAACGTAGTTCAAAGGGACATGTTTTAGTTTGAATGGGGGGGTGCCGTACACAGTTTATACTCGTGCGGGCCAGGAGTGACTATTCTTTAACCACTTTAGACAAAGTAGGATATTTAATGCTTTAACCACTTAAAATATCTGAGTGGGGTGAATTAATAGTTTTAACCACATATAATTACCTTTGGTGGATGTCGTGCACAGTTTATACTCATGCGGACCAGGAGTTTATCGTACACAGTTTATACTCGTGCGGACCAGGAGTAACATGCAGTTTAGGCTCCTGTGTCACGGAGCGTTCCTTGGATTTGATTACGCATAGTAGCATTTCAGGAATTTGCCATTTATGGGGCCGATTCCTACACCATCTTCAGATATCAACTTGTACGCGCCATTTGTATACACTTCCTTCACAACATGTGGGCCATCCCACTTGGGCAAGAATTTATTTCCAACTCGGTGAGTGATGACAATAGGTCTTCTTACAGCAAAGACTAAGTCTCCGACTTGAAAAGAACGTATCTTTACTTTCTTGTTAAACGTTCTGGAGAGGCGAGCTTGATAGCACTCAAGTCTTTGTTGTGTTTCTAACCTCTTCTCATCAAGCGCCTCCAATTCCTCGAGACGTAATCCTGCATTCTCTTCTTCAGTTAAACCTTCTTGTATGGATATTCTCAAAGATGGTATTTGTTTTTCAAGGGGCACCACAGCTTCAACCCCATATACAAGAGAGTACGGAGTAGCTTGGGTAGGCGTTCTATAAGTAGTTCGATACGCCCATAAAGCTTCATGAATCCTTTCATGCCAGTCTCGCTTTTACTTGGAGACCACCTTCTTCAACAGATTACACAGTGTTTTGTTGAAGGCTTCGGCAAGCCCATTAGCTGCTGCATTATACATAGAAGACTTTCTTTACTTGAAGTCAAACTTCTCACAAAGCTTATCAATCAAAGAGTTACTGAATGGCCTCCCATTGTCTGTGATAATGTATCGAGGCACTCCATATCTATATATGATGTTAACGCGGATGAAATCAGCCACATTTTCTTTCTTCACTTCTCTCAAGGGTACAACTTCCGCCCACTTGAAAAAGTAATCAGTGGCAGCCAGAATATAAAGATGACCTCCGGAAGACTTCGTTAATGGTCCCACCACATCTAAGCCCCATGCATCAAATGGCCACGAAGAAACTGTTGGATGTAATGGTTCGGGAGACTGATGAATGAGATTTGCATGAAAATGGCATGGCTTACATTTTTGTGCATAATCTATGCAATCCTTCACCATAGAAGGCCAGTAATATCCCATCCTCTTGATTCTGAAATGTAACTTGGGTCCAGACTGATAGGCGCCACATATTCCAGAATGAACTTCCTCCATAGCTTGAAGAGCTTCTTCATCACTTAAGCATCTTAAGAGAATACCATCAAACGATCTTCTATAGTGTATCTTTGTAATAGAAGAATCGTGGTGCTCTACGTCGAACATCAACCTTTAGGTGTGAATCATTGGGAAGCTTAACATTCTTCAAGTAATCCACGAACGGTTGACGCCAGTCTTCTTTCTCAATATCAAAAACCTCTATGGTGCAATACTCAACTTCTTCACCATCTTCATCTTCGAAGAAGGGAGGTACCACCCAACTTTTGCAGATCGGTACTTGAACAAGTGCTTTGGGCATTGCTATGGTTGATGCTAGCTTTGCCAAAGCATCGGCTTGCTTGTTCTTGCTCCTTGGTAAATGTTCATTCTCTACATCTCCAAGCCAATTCATAAGCCTCTGAGCATAGTTATAATATGGAAGTAGTTAAGCTTTCTTAACCTCATATAAGCCAAGCAGCTGGTTGATTATCAACAATGAATCTCCATATACCTTAAGGTGTCGCTGCTTTACATCTACTGCCATCTCCAAACCAAGTATAAGAGCTTGATATTCAGCTACATTGTTAGAGCAATTTTCAGTTAGACTGAATGAATATGGCAGAACTCCTCCATCTGAGGTTACAAATACTACTCCTGCGCCGGCTCCCTCTCTATGAGCAGCTCCATCGAAATACATCTTCCAAGGAGGAGTGATTTCAATAGCCAATATATCTGCATCGGGAAAATCATCAGACAATTCCCATTCGGCAGGCATGGGATGATCAGCCAAGAAATCTGCCAGCACTTGCCCTTTCACCGCTTTTTGAGGGACGTAGATAATTTCAAATTGCTGCAATTGGAGATACCACCTTGCGAGCCTATCAGAGAGCACTGGCTTTGACATTACGAACTTTAGTGGGTTGGCCTTCGAGACCAAGTAAACAGTATGAGTTTGAAAGTAATGCCTTAACTTCTGAATCGCAAATATGAGAGCAAGATAGAGCTTCTCAATCGGTGAGTACTTTAACTCATTTGGAGTCATTGTTCTACTCAAATAGTACAACGCACACTCCTTTCCTTCATCATTATTTTGTGCAAGCAAGGCTCCAACTGATTTTTCTTGAGCAGATATGTAGAGAATTAATGGACGTCCGGCTATTGGAGCAACCAACACTGGCGGTTTCATCAAATATGCTTTAATGCTGTTAAATGCATTAGTGCAAGCTTCATCCCATTCAAATGGGCTGCCTTTTTTCATAAGATGGCTAAATGGTTGGCATCGACGGGACAAATTTGCTATGAATCTTCTTAAGTACGCCAGCTTACCTTGCAAACTCTTGAGCTCATGTATGTTTCGGGGCACCTGCATCTTCATTATCGCATCAATCTTTGCTTTGTCAATCTCAATGCCACGATGTCGGACAATGAATCCAAGGAACTTACCAGAAGAAACTCCGAATGCGCACTTAAGCGGGTTCATTTTGAGTTAGAATTTTCTGAGACGCTCAAATATTTGCCTTAGATCCCTAAGATGATCCTTTTTCTTCTTTGATTTCACTACAATGTCATCCACATAACATTCGACATTCTTATGAAGCATGTCGTTGAATATCTTTTGCATAGCTCGTTGATACGTAGCGCCAACATTCCTCAAGCCAAACGGTATAACATTATAGCAGTATATTCCTTTAGGAGTGTGGAAGGCTGTTTTCTCTTGATCTTCCGGAGCTAGGCTAATTTGATTGTAACCAGATGATCCATCCATAAATGAAAGCACTTCATGCTCGGTCGTTGCATCAATCATAAGTTCTGTGATTGGTAGTAGAAAATCATCTTTTGGGCATGCCAAGTTTAAGTCACGGAAGTCAACACACACTCTAAGCTGCCCATTTGTCTTCCTTACTGGCACAATGTTAGAGAGCCAAGTGGGATACTTGACTTCTCGTATCTTTTCCGTTTCAAGGAGCTTATTAACCTCAGCTTCAATCAATGGAACCAGCTCTGGTCAAAATCGACGCTGCATCTGTTTAACTGGCTTGACTCCTTTCTTTACTGCTAGATGATGAACTGCCACTTTTGGATCTAATCCGGGCATCTCCTTGAATGACCATGCAAACACGTCTCTAAACTCTTGAAGAAGCTCAATGTAAGCTTTTTCTTCCTCAGATGTCAACAAAGCACTTATATAGGTTGGACGTGGATCATTAGCATCACCTAAATTAATCTCCTTCAATTGATCAACAGTAGATTTAATAGCCTCCTCAAATTCTGGGGGAGCATCATCGGCATCTTCCTCTTCAGTTGAGGTTTCTTCTTGTATAGTGACATGATTTACTGCAGCAACGTCCTCCAGAAATTCTTGCCTTTGAAAATGTGGATTAGACCTAACTTGTTCATTTTCTCCCACTTTAACAATGCTCTCCACTACATAACCATCTCTCCTCATTTCGACAATCTTGCCTCGTAGATCTCTTTCTGCATTGTGTAGATTTATTTGCATGATAACGGAATGAACAATATCTGATGAGCCTACACTTTCCCGATCATCTTCTTCACTTTGGGTGAAGATTATTGTTCGCTTCTTAGCTTTCAACACTGTGTCACATGATATAGTCAGGAAATGTCGTCTTTTCATGCGAGATGGGATCCGACTACGTATCCTTGGGAACCTTGGGAACTTGGAAGTCCCTTTAGCTCCACTGGTTTGAGTCTTTTGAATACTGAGACTCTTTCTGCCTTTCTATCCTCTTCATGAGACTCTTCTTCTTCAGAAAGAATTTCATCTTCAGTGATGTAGTTCGTGTTTGCCCTTTTGATCGCAATGCGAATAGGTTTCTGTGGAACATATCCCAACCCTGTCCTAGTGTACTTGGGAGTGCGACCATTACTCTTCAATGTCTCTTGAATGGTATTAAATTCACTAGGAGTCTTATGAGACTGTTCATTTATCATAGCTTTTTCTTGAGGGTTATAACCAGCTTTCACAAGAAGTTTGTAAGCTTGTGGGCTATATGATTTGGAAACTGCCACCTCGAATGCATCTCCATGCTCAGTTTTAGCTCCTTGAATTGGGCGAGTGAACCCTTTGAGTGGAGGAGGAAAGGGCTTCTTGGTGTCAACCTTAGTTAGAGGTAGTGTCATCCCTTCTACAGTCTTGATCAACTGTTTACTTTCTATAGACTTTGTGGATGAAACATCATCCGCATTCTCTCTTTCTTGTTTATCATCACCTTTCTCTTGCGATGAACTTCCTTCTGGCTTGACAGCCTTGCTACTCTTCAGAAAATATCTAGCATCTGCAAAATATGACTCGGCTTCTGTGAATGGCCTTTCATCGCCAAGCACCTTTTTTATGTTGCCTCCATCGCAGTATTTGAAGCATTGATGTAGCATAGAAGGAATAACTCCATTTTCATGCAACCATGGGCGCCCCAAGAGCATGTTATATGATGTTTTAGCATCAATGACATGAAACAGAACTGTTGAGACCATCTCATCTATCATTAAGTCCAAGACCGTTGTACCAAGTGTTCTCTGGCCTTCTTGATTGAACCCATGAATTGTCAATCGACTACTGCCGAGCTCGTTGGTAGGAATTCCTAACTTCTTAAGCGTGGATAGGGGCAAGATATTGATAGCTGAACCTCCATCAATCAATATTCGATTAACCCTTTGCTCTTGAGTATAACCAGTTACGAATAAAGGTCGGTTATGAGATTGTGAACCGAGCAGTAAGTCTTCCTCTGTGAAGGTTATTTTTATAACATGGGTTTCACTTTCATTCCCAGATTCGCCCTTAAGTAGCTGAGCTTCGCTTGCCATATGACATGAAGAATCACCGCCTGCAGAAATAGAGTTTACAGTTGCATCTTCATCTAGAAAGATCTTTTCTTGCTCAACCAATTGCATAACTTTGTCTTTAAAGACAAAGCAATCTTTAATAGAATGACCCACCAGTCTATGATACTTGCAATATTTCGGATTGTCAGTTTGTCCCGCCTCTTCTGGTCGCTTCATTTCAGGAAACTCGATAAGTTTATCTTTGAACAGATCATCAAATATGCCTGGGACATCTGAATCAAGGAATGGGTACTTCATTTCTTGCATCTCTTTCAAGGTCAATCTTCTTTGCCCCCTTTCTTGGGGATCACTCCTCACTTTATCTTCCTTTTCGTTCTCATTCCTTCGAAACTTGACAGTTGGTGCATTTGTCGCCATGGACTCCTTTTTAGAAGATTTGTTGTAGGGTTTGCCCCCTTTCCTGGCCTCTTGCTTTTATTTATACTTGTAGGATCCTGGAATCGGCGGTTCAACCACTCCACTTATCCCCATACTTAGCTCCATGTCATGAGCTCTTGTGGCTAAATCTTCAAAGGTTTTAGGCTTAATCCCTTGAAGTATGTAACGAAGGCTCCATTGCGTTCCTGCTATGCACATCTCAATGCCAGACACTTCAGACAATCGATCTTTACAATTTAGGCTCAAATTTCTCCATCAATTAATGTACTCAATTACTGGCTCTTCTTTTAACTGACGAGTGTTAGTCAATTCTATCATGCTAACCGTTCTCCTAGTGCTATAGAAGCGATTAAGGAATTGATATTCCATCTGATCCCAACTGTCTATAGAATCAGCCTCCAGGTCGGTGTACCATTCAAAAGCATTTCCCTTTAGAGAACGAACAAATTGTCTCACCATATGATCTCCGTCAGTTCCAGCATCATTGCATGTTTCAATGAAATGTGCTATATGTTGCCTTGGATTACCTTTTCCATCAAACTGTTGGAACTTGGGGGTTGATAGTTCGGTGGCATCTTCAAGTTGTCAATCCTTCTAGTAAAAGGCTTAGCATACATGAATGAAGGTTTGGAGCTCTCTTCAAATTGGTCCTTCATTGTCCCGAGTATAATACTTTTTAGTTGGCTGATAGGAACCATTCCATCATGGGAAATGTTCAATTCTTCTTCAATCACCCTCTTCCCCGTTGACTGGCGTTTCGCGGAGTTATTTACTTCATTTTCAGCATCTTCATCTTGCTTTTCGTTTGCATCGTCATCATGATCATCATCATCGCCATCATCATCGTCATCATCATCATCATCATCATCATCATAATCATCATCATCATCATCATCATCATTATCATCATCACCGTCATCATCATCATCATTGTCATCATCATCATCGTCATTGTCATCATCGTCATTGTCATCATCGTCATCGTCATCATCGTCATCATCATTATCATCATCATCATCGTCATCATCATCATCATCATCATCATCATCAATCATCATCATTATTATCGCGAAACCCCGGGGATTGGAACTCAAGTTGGGGACTCATAATGGGTTAAAAATGGTTGTGATGGGAATTTTGTCGATAGGGTGGTTCTAGAGATGCATCATACCCAAAGTCGGTGGGAAGATTAGTGAAATGATCTACGGGACGATCGGTGCTGATTACCCCATCATGAACTCCCAGGGCTATGAACCATCATTGGGGCCTCATAATAGGGTAAAAAATGGTTAGGATGAAAGTTTTATCAGTATGGCGATTCTAGATGTGCATCATACCCAAAGTCGATGGGGCGATCGGTAGGGCGATTCTAGATGTGGTATGATACACCTCCCGAACAGCCCTAACAACACAACTCCCATCCCAACCATTATTTACCCCATTATGAGACCCCAACATGGGGTAAAGTAGCAGTTGGGATGAGATTTATGTTGATAGGGCGGTTCTAGAGGTGCATCATAACCAAAGTCAGTGGGGCGATCAGTTGAACAATCAATGGGTTATCAATCTAGGTCACCGATCACGCCGTCGTGAATCCTCTTGCCTAGGAACCCATATTGGGGCCATATAATGCGGTAAAATAAAAGTTTGAATAGGAGTTGTGGTGATAGGGCACTTCAAGAAGTTCAATATACCCAAAGTCAGTGGGGCGATAAGTGAAATGGTCGGTTAGACAATCGGTGGGTCACCGATCACCCAGTCGCGAACCCCCAAGGCTAGGAACCCATTTTAGAGCCTCATATTGGGGTAAAACTATGGTTGTAATGGGAGTTGTGTCGATAAAATGATTATTGAGGAGCATCATACCCAAAGTCAGTCGGGCGAGCGGTGAAATGATCAACTGGACGATCGGTGGGTTACCAATTTTCCTGTCATGAACCCCCGAGACTAGGAACCCATGTTGGTGCCTCATAATAGGATAAAAAAATAGTTGGGATAGGAGTTGTGTCTATAGGGCAATGCTAGAGGTGCATCATACCCAAAGTCGGTGGGAACGTCTATTTGACCTAAGCAGCATTGATTCGACCAAGGGCCCTGGTCGAATTGATGTCGAATCGAGATGCCAGATTTTCCAGAGAGCTTGATTCGACCACGACGACATCAATTCGACTAAGAGAAGCTCCATTCTACCTTGCCTCTTGGTCGAAGTGGAAGCAGGAAGCAAGAGAGAGCTCATTCGACTTCACCATACCTGATTCGACCTGATCTCAGGTCGAATTAAGGTTGAATAAGGCAAGTAGAGCGCCCAGGAAGCCTATTCGACCACAACAGCAACCATTCGACCAAGGATCATGGTCGAATGAAGGTCGAATAGGGATAACATATGCTCCAGGAGGGCCATTCGACCACGATGGTCTCCATTCGACCACCCATGCATGTCGAATACAAGTCGAATAACAGTGCAAACATGTCCAGTAGGTTAATTCGATCACTGGGAGCTTGATTCGAGCTGCACCACACGTCGAATACTACTCGAACTGAGCGTCTGTACGTGCAAAAGTGAGGATTCGATAGCCAATTCGACTTGGGAGGCTCCAATTCAACTTGCTCACTTGATGAACAACAAAAGTGGAGAACAAATGCAAGTGGGAAAGTTGGCAAACACATGATAAAAGCTATGATAATACACCAGTTGGAGCACTCAAACATATAATTGGATTCCAAAAGAAAGAACACAAAGAGGAAAGTTAGCAAGAAATACATAAACAAGCACAAAAGAGGAGACAAAAGAAAGAGGGAAGAATGGAGAGCAATAACAATGGGAAGTGGAGGCATGGGCAGCCATTAAAAAAGAGTGGAGGTGTGCTTTTGCAACTAGTATAAAAGGAGGGCCTTGACACCAGCTGATACACATCCAACACACAACACCACACATCACAAAGAGTGAAGCTAGAGAGGAGAGGCTGCAAAGAGCAGTTGCAAAGGCAGCAACGATTGGAGCTGTGAGCAAGCAAGAAGGAGAGGAAGAAGAGCTCAACAAGGAGATCCAAGTGTGATCAACTCAACTTGATCTTGCTGGAAATTCATGTTTGCTCAAGTAAGATCATTTCACTTCACCATGGCTGATCTTAACTCAATCATGGAGTAGAGCCTCTTGAGTAGTTCTAGGATTATGAAAGTTTAATGATTTGATTCATCTTTCATGTATAAAACTCCATACAACACTACTTGTGATTTAGTTTGTATAAGATTGAATATTTTTAATCCATACTCACAGTCGTTTTGTGCATCGTTAATCGTTGTGTAGAGTCTGAATACATAAAATGGTTATCGATTGAGTGCGTTCACTGCTGAGCAGGGTTTGTTGTTATAATTCTAAGTGAAGGGATTCCGAAGTCTTATTATAACTATCTTATGTAAATACTTGTTAATTGAATCATAGCGTATTTGGGTTAATAAGTAGGACAAAGAGTATAACTTCATAGTACCTATAAAGGGAGATCGTATCGGGTTAAAGTACCAAGTGCATGGGAAATAATTGATATTGATAGTACCTAGAAAGGGGGGTGGATTATATATCTTTCTCCGAGGATATTCACACAATGGACACGTATATCTACTTGTGTCTATAGAGTAGAAATGCATGGTTTAGTGATGCGTTCATAAATCACAAGGCAGAGTCGGGTATTATCACACGAAAGAAGAATTAATGAATTAAACTGGATTATCTTAGAACTACTTACCTTCTTAATTGTTTACAACTTCACTATCGTTGCTGTCCTTGATCATTTATTATTATTTATTATTTAAAACAATTCTTATAAAAGCACCATAATATTATTTACAACATAGTCTTGATTAACTAGAATATAACCAATTTGATATTTATCCATCCTTTGGGTTCGATATTCACTTGGTCACCTTTTGATACTATAATAGATATCCTTAACCTTGGGGATTAATATTGTGCGCTGAAAAAAGCAACGATCACTCCACCAATAGCAAATTGGTTAATGTCTTGCTTCATCTTGAACACCTTCGAAGGTGGCATGTATCTTTCCGAGAACCTTCACTTCAACTGCTCCCAAGAGGTGCACTCAGCTGCGTTTAGAGTATCGTACCAATCTCTCGCCTTTTCAGTAAGCGAGAATTTGAATAAAAGGATCTTCCTAGCATCTTCACGTGCTCCTGCGTCTTTTTGAGTACTTGCATAGCCCAAGAACTTGTTTAGATGCTACTGCGGATCCTCAAAAGACCCTCCTGAAAAGGAGTTCCTTTCTATCATGCTAATAAGAGCGGGGTGAAGATCGAAATCCGCATTAGCCCCCCTCGCTCCTAGAAGCCCAAAGTGTCCAGCCCCGTTATTCTTGAAAACCTCATGGATGGCCAGATTATCCAGATTCGCTGCCATGTCGACTGTCTCTACTTCCAAATTAACTTCGGTTGCAGCTTCAATCGCTTGTGAAATTTGCACGTCAACTTCAACTCCAAGGTTAAGAGCTTCAGTTGGATCTATGGTCTTGTTCTTACTCTTCTTCTTCCTCGATGATGCTCCAATCCCAGGATTATATGGTTCTAATTCACCTTTCTTTGATCTCGTAAGCATACACTTGAAAAGAACAAGAGTTAAAACAGCAAAACAAGAAAAATAGTCCTAATAAACTAGGTATAACAAAAAGATATTTTACGCCGTCCCCGGCAGCGGCGCCATTGACTTGTCGGGTGTTTCTCAACACACAATTTAATCCCCAAGTGTGAAGGATATCAATTGTAGTTTCGAAGGTGACCAAGTTATTATCGAACCCAAGGGACGGATAAATATCAATTCAATTACGTTATAGTGAATTATGACTATTTTGGAAATATAATGGTTTTGAAATTAAGTAGTAACTATTAATCGAAATAACAAGAACAAGAGATAGAAGGTTGTGATCAAGTAAGATGATAGGTAGTTCGTCAGGTCATCCAGTTTCACTTATTAATTCATACTTCCGTGTGTCGATGTCTGACTCTGCCTTGTGGTTTATGGACTGATGAGAGTGAAAATTAGCGTGTTTTACAATCCAATTTAACACCTTCTTGATCGGAATTGTTGTCATATATTTGCATAAATATCTTATATTCATTATTTATGACAATAAGGTGCACTTGAGGTGTTTTATTATGTTTTAGGTGGAAAAAGGACCAAAAAGTGCAAGGTTGGAGAAAAGGTGCAATTTGTGCAAGGATGATGAAAATTACACGTCCAACTTTCATAATTTTTCTGTGTTGTTATGGAGATCAAAACTAATGGTATGCTATATGGTTTGAAAGGCACGGAAAAGAGGATCGTTTTGGTGTAAAGAACACCCCAATCAAGTTCCAAACGAAGAAGTTATGAGCAAAATGGTGACGACACGCGATAGGTGCCGAACAGAATTTCTTGCTACTTTTTTGCAGCTTATTGCACATTCAAATCTTAGTGTCTATGAAAGATCTTTATATGGATTAAAATCCAAGGAAGAGAGGATCGCTTGAGCGCAAGAATTATTGAATTTGGAACTCGGATGTGGAAGTTATACATGAAACAATGAAGGGGTGCAAGTAGCTTCGACCTAAAGTGCAACACTTCGGCATCCATTCGACCTGAAGCACCTTCATTCGACCTGAGCATCAGGTCGAATGGTGGTCGAATGGAGGGTCAGCACAAGCCACTCGACAACAACATAGCTCATTCGACTTGAAGCACATCCGTTCGACCAAGACATAAACTCGAATGGAGGTCGAAGCAACACGCGAAGCTATCCAGTAGCCTCATTCGACCTAAGGAGCAACCATTCGACCAAGAGCTTTGGTCGAATGATGGTCGAATGGGCAGTAAAAGGATTCCAGTAGCCTCATTTGACCACGACCACCTCCATTCGACCAGAGGTGCTGGTCGAATGAAGGTCGAATGGCTCATTTTTGGCAGAAAATATGCTGATTCGACCCCCATTCGATCTATGGTGCTCCAATTCGACCTCCTCACTTAGTGGATGATCTATCTGGAATGCAATAACAAGTTAGAAAGTAGTGCACATATGGGAAAAAGGGATGATAATACACCATTAACATGGAGCACACCAAGCACCTAACACATAATTGAAAGAAGACAAGAGGAAGAGTTAGCAAGAAATTCATAAACAAAGCACAAAAGAGGAGACAACAACAAGAGGAACAACAAGAACAACATTAAGTTGATGCATGTGAAGCATGGACAACAATAAGAAATGAGAAGTGGAAGCATGGGCAGCCATTAAAGAAGAGGGAGATGTGCTTTTGCAACTAGTATAAAAGGAGGGCATTGGCAGCAGCAAGAGATCATCCAACATCCCACAAAACACATCCTACACACAACACACCACAAGAGGCTGCAAGTGCAGCAAGCTTGTTGCCCTTTGCAAGGGTAGCAAGCTTGCAACGTGAGAGCTGATGTAAAGGCTGCAAAACGCCAAGGAGAGGAGGAGAATTCAAGTGCGATTAAGTGAGCAATCCAACGGGATATAAGGAGAAAAACGCAAGGCACGTGACACTAGGGTTTCGCATTCTTTTCTTTCATCTTTTCTTTTTTATTTTTGTTATGAATTGCTTAGCCATGAGTGTTGTGTTCATGAGCTAAATACTTTTATGGTTCTAAGGTTTGAAGGATAATGTAGTTGATTTGGAAACCTAGATTAATATTTGAATTCATGCTATTGATATTCTTGTTTATTTGATTATATACGACCTTGTTAATACGTGTGTAACGTCTTCATAATATGCCATTGACATTGCCCGTGATGCTTGGTATATTGTGTTAGCTTGAGTGCATGCATAATTAATATTGTCTACTTGCTAGGGATTATAGTAGTTTGCCCGTGAACACGATAATCCTAAGGACTAATACACAAGATGCATGATTATCCTAGTGGAACAATGCAATTAGGAAATCAAGTAGGAAGTGAATAGGTTTGAATATTAATTTCAGAGAATATATGTTAGTCGAGTTGGCCATTCGGAGGTTTATGAAATTCGTCTTATTAGTATCTAGAAAGGAGGTTCAAAACTATTCACGCGTCATCTTATGATGTATTTTCATAAAATAGCATGAATGAACAAAAGGACGTCTAGGAGACCAAATCAATTGCACTATACCTGATACCTTAGAACTGTTATTTCTCTCTTGATTAAATCTTGAATACTTCTTCCCTACTTTTATTTATTTTGTTATTTGTCATTTAAATTCTTTAGTATTTAATTAAATCAAACATTGGGATATTGGTTACATTCATTCTAGTTAAATAGTGATTTAAAGAAAAATAGATAATTGACCGTCCCGTGGGTTCGATATTTTAACTTGGATACTTGCCACTGCAATTGACATCCCTACACTTGGGTATTTTAGTTGAGGTGCGCGAAATCCGCCTATCAAGTTTATGGTGCCGTTTCCAGGGACGGCTTAATTATTTAATTTTCTTTTATTGCTAATTTAATTAGAATATTTTTAAACTTATTCTGACTATCTTTGAAGTACTTGAGATGGACGAAATATTGAAACGCTATGAAAATCAAAATGCTATGGTTTCTTCTCCATATTATATGGAAGAAAGGAGTTATGGTTATGATTCTCTAGTGAATCAAAGTCCTTCTCAGTACTACAATCAAGTCAGATATGAAGATGAATGGTCTTACGCTTACAATGAAAATTTATATCAACCTTATCAAGAGAACACCTGTTCTGGATCGACCGGAGTTTCCCAAGAATTACAAGACGCGTTTGATACTTCCATCAAAATGCATGAAAAAAACATGGGAAGGTTGGAAGCTCTAGAAAGAAAGATGAAAGATGCATCGCAGGAGTTTCATGAAAGAACGAGAGAGATAAACAATCTTCTTACGAACATCTCTTCAAGTTCAAATGCTCAACTTCAACGAGAGGAAAGAATGGATGAAGAAGAGTTGGAGGAAGATATTGTTGTTCCGTTGTGCCCCAAAATGCAGTTTGAAGGTTCTTTGTTGTTGTTTGAGGAAGAAGAAATCGAAGAAGAGTCCACTCGATTAAGTCAAGAGGCTCCACTCGAATTAAGCAATCAGCTGGAGATAATTTTTGAGGCAACAAAAGAGATTGATGAAGAATTTGAGGATGTTGAAGAAGAAAAGAAAGAAGATAAGCAAAGTGAAGAAACAACCGAAGAGAACTTAAAGAATGAAATGAGCATTTCTAAACCTTTAAACTCTTTATGTTGCATTGAATTTGATGATATTGTTTCTATTGACTTTGTTTCACCTTATGATTCCTCACATATTCTTAGGTATAGAAGGAGTTAGAAGAGAAGTTGGGAATTTTCGTCGGAAGAAGGAATAAGTGGTGGAGTATAATGAAGAGGTTGATGAAATTTTATCTTAATATGGTTGGCAAGGTCAAGATAAACTTTAAGAATGCCAATGAGGCCATCCCTCGCCATAAGTATTGGATTGATGAAAAAGCACAACGATTAGAATACGATGGCAAGGATGAAAGATATCCATGGCCATTCCGATGAGCTTGAGGTATTTCATCGTGACTCTCCGACGTTAAACATGAGCGTCTGTTGGGGGCTAACCCTCCCGTTTTAATTGCTTTATTGAGTCTGTGTCAATGTAGAAATTTTATTAGGTGTTGCTTGACTATGGTATACACTGCTGATAAGTCGTAATTTAGCATAATTATTTGGTTGAAATTCATGTTTATTTAATTAACTTATATGCTTATTAGGGTGCTAAATTGACTTATCTTGTCTTTGATTAATTGAGGATTTAATGATACAAATTGATGTGAAACGGGCTGTTTTGTGCAGGAAATTCGTTGCTGCCAAATTGACTGACACTGACCCCCTCAGTGTCAGAAGGGACCTGCGAAAATTCAGCATAAATAAGAAAAGTGCAGCTGGAATATTTTCATATATTTTCTCACACGAGTCCAGCGATTTCAATCACCCTCAAGTCAGGCCCATATTGTGGAGAAGGCACGGTAGATTAGTCAACAAGAAAAGAAAAGATCCTTGAGATATTTTAGGAAGAGATAAGTAAAGAAAGAGATCAAGATTACTTAAGGATCAAGACATAGATATTTATGGGATATTATTAATTATTTTTGGGAGCAGATACACGCTATTTTTGGGGCTGCAGAACACGTTAATTAAAGAGCAGATTAGACGTTAAATAGAAGAAGGAGCAGAACACGAACAGAGGGAGAATTGACGATCAGAAGAGGGATCCGGACAGGCCAGAACGTAGAGAGAAGGAGTTCCACCATGAAGAACACGATTTTATGTTCTAATTTATTTTGAATTTAATTTTGATTATGTAATTTCGTTTCTAGTCCGAGGGTTGTGAACCTCCCATGAATTATTTATTTTAATTGTTTTGAATTTTATATTGCCAACTTTCATATAAATTTATTCTATTATATGCTTTGATGTTCTTAATAGCACTTTGATAATTATTTTAGTCTGGCCATCTAATTTAATTATTTAATTGTTTAACGCTATTTCGTGATCCACAATCCGTAATTGTTGTGAGGAGTGAATTAAGTAGCAAATAGAGATAATTCCCTCTAGGTGTAATAGGATCTAGGTTGTATGATTCCTAGCCGGTTTTCGTAGCCAAGTAATTCTATGTTTGGAGTCTTAATGCATTTGCGAGTTCGAATCCATAGGGTCACTCGTAAATAGTTCAATTTAGTGGTCGTACACTAATTGATGATCTTAAGAACATTCGGGTTAATTTGGTCGTACCATTAGCCTAGGGATTTGAGTTTGTATAATTATTTGCATGTTTAATTCTTGCGATTTTATGAATTAGGATATGGGAGGGGATCAAATCCTTGGACTAGGTTGTTATTTTATTTGTTCTATTATTTAATTTTATGTTTGTTATTTTAATTAATTATTTTCATGTTTATTAGTTGTTAATTCAATCCAAACCCCCCCTCCGGTTACTCATTTGAAAACACATAAATTCAATTTAAATTCAATTACTCCCTTGGGTTCGACCGTACTCATCCTACTATATTTTAGTGGATTTGTTCGGAAATTTTATAAGTATTATTTTTGGGTGCCGGCGACAGCACACCAAATTTTGGCGCCGTTGCCGGGGAGTAATCCCGAATTTGGTTGAATTTTTTGTGTTTTTATTTTTAATTTTCGAATTTTCCAGCAGTGCACTGACACTGATCCCTTCAGTGTCAGGTCTGCCCTGTTTTTATTTTTTTTTATTTTTCGTGAATAATCATTTTCTCCCCCTTGCAGGCTTAGTTCTAATGGATCAATATCATGGTTATTATGGTCGGAATGTTCAACCATGTAGAGTTTGTGCAACCACACTCCATACTACTCATGATTGCCCATCCTTGATTGATAGATTAGCGGTGAGACAAAGAGATGAATATTGGAGTGCTAATCAACAAAGGCATTGGAATGATCAACCATATGTCAACACTTACAATCAAGGGTGGCGTAATCCTCATCATTCCCGATATGTGGACCACTATCATAATCAACCTTACGAATATCAAAGGCATGACTACTATGAGTATAGACCTCAATCCTTCAATGATAGTGAATGCTATTATGAAGATGATGGATTTAATGGAGATGAACAAAGTTCGAATGCTTCATTAGAGTCCTTGTTGAACCGGATGGAAATTAGTAATTTGTTATTTCAACAAAAAACTCAATTGAGTCTTTGGAGTTTGGAGCGCCAATGTAGCAAATTAAGGACCGAGGTTGAACGTATGGTGGCACAACAAAGTGTAAACCAAGTGGAATATCATGAGGAGGTCACCAAAGACAAGAATTTTGAGATGGAGACCGAAATTGAGGAGGATAAGTATGCTGAAAATTCTACAGATTTTGTGCAGGAAACTGACACTGATGCCTTCAGTGTCAGTTCTGATGAAAACGAAAACGAGGTAATATCATCCGAATTAATGTCCATCAGTTCTGATACTTTTTCTTCTCATTTCAGGTTGGAAAAAGTTATTGATATCCCTCATGAAAATGAGACGGTTGAAGTGTTTCGCATTGATGAGATCAAAGATCCTTTTCTTGAGGCAATCAAACAATTTTCTGTGGAGCTTGACATGTTAAGGCTGACCAAGAACCATATAATTTTGAAGGGAGAGAACACTTCTCGCAAACCAATAAGATCATTATATTGGTTTGAACATTTTACTCCTATCACGTGAAAGGGAAGTGAACGTCGAGCCAACGACGTTAAGAAAAGGCGCTTGTTGGGAGGCAACCCAACATAGGTTCTTATTTTTATTTTTAATTTTATTTTCTTAATAAATAATCTTGTTCTTTTGGTGTGTGCTAATTTTCAGGTTATGTTGATGACATTTTTGGAGAAAAGAGAAAAATTCCTACTTGTGGTCAATAAAATGAAGCTTAACCCGGTGACTTCTTTCCACTCTTGCACTTTATTTACCTTTGAATTTTATTGTGTTTGTTTGCTTAAGGGCAAGCAAACGATTAGGTGTGGGTAGGTTTGGTTTATTGAGTGGTATTTGAAGTTGCAATTTTATTTTAATTAGATGTGCATATAGTATTTCATTTGAAATCATATTTTTACATTTGTGCACATGAGAAGTTGGTATTGGATTTATGATGAAATTGTGCTTTGATATATGAAATTTTTGGCCAAGAGAGTTGGATTTGATGTACCTTTGCTTGTGAGTTGTTGGATTTGTCTTGTTATTTTTGTGACGAATGTGGAATAATTTTTGTTTGAGAATTCATGGCAAATGATCCATATTCTTGTGAGCTTTGAGCCTTGAAGAGCTATCATCTATATAAGCTCTATATTTTTCTTGATTGAGTGCAAATTGGACTTGATATGTACATTCTAGAACTTGCTCTTTGAATACATTTTGAGATCTTACATTTGAGCATGTGTAATTAAATGATAAAGGCACCTAGACAAGTCGTATTTTGGCCTTCTTTTTACCTACCTAATCATATAAATCTTTTAGGAGAGCCACTCTGAGCCTAGTCTTTTCTTTGATGAATGAACATATAAAATAGCCATATTCCATTTTCTTTCTTGAACTCTTCCGATTGAACCCCTTACTATTTTGCATATTGTGAAATTCATTGAAAAATATTTTTGGTGGTTGAATTGATGATGAAGGGGAGATGATGGTTGAGAGAAAGAAAAAAAATGGAGAAAGAAAAAAAAAAGAATGGAGAAAGGAAAGAAAAAAAAGGGAAAAGAAAAGGAAGAATGGAAGATTGAAAAAAAATTATTGTCAATAAGAAAAAAAATTTGGAAGCGGAAAGAATGAGCAAAAACGATGCTGAAATTTGTTGCTGAATTTTTCTGAAAGTGACACTGAACCCTCCAGTGTTGCCCCTGCTTTTCGAAATTTTGAGAAGAAACAGATGTGGGTAGTTGGATGTGATGATAAAAATCAGAAATTTATCAAAAGAAAATGAAGGAGTGGATGTGGAAGAAATTGAGAATGGCATGATGCATCATTTTGATGTTCTTTCTTGATGTACACATTTGCAAAGTGGTAAATTTAACCTTTCTAATCCTTTTTATCCTACCTTATCCCAAGCCCCATTACACCCATTTAAAAGTCCTTTTGATATTTGCGCAATGCTTATTGAACTTGGTGGAGATTTGATTTGGGAGCAAGCTTATGGTAATGTCTTGTCTTGTTTAATTTTGAGTGTTTTGCTACCCACTTATATACTTGAGCGTTATTGAGTGAAACTATTGTGAGGCCATGAATTCTTAACTTCTTTATCTTACATAAGTTGCAAATATTTGTGAGACATTCTACCACCATTTGTATTTGGTGTATCTTGTTTGATCTCTCTTGGAAGTGTCATTATTTTGCTATCATTTGCACATGATTATCATTTTTTTTCCTATGGTTTGTCTTGCTCTTGTTTTGCTTGAGGACAAGCAAAGGTTTAGGTGTGGGTAGTTTGATAAGTCGTAATTTAGCATAATTATTTGGTTGAAATTCATGTTTATTTAATTAACTTATATGCTTATTAGGGTGCTAAATTGACTTATCTTGTCTTTGGTTAATTGAGGATTTAATGATACAAATTGATGTGAAACGGGCTATTTTGTGCAGGAAATTCGTTGCTGCCAAATTGACTGACACTGACCCCCTCAGTGTCAGAAGGGACCTGCGAAAATTCAGCATAAATAAGAAAAGTGCAGCTGGAATATTTTCATATATTTTCTCACACGAGTCCAGCGATTTCAATCACCCTAAAGTCAGGCCCATATTGTGGAGAAGGCACGGTAGATTAGTCAACAAGAAAAGAAAAGATCCTTGAGATATTTTAGGAAGAGATAAGTAAAGAAAGAGATCAAGATTACTTAAGGATCAAGACATAGATATTTATGGGATATTATTAATTATTTTTGGGAGCAGATACACGCTATTTTTGGGGCTGCAGAACACATTAATTAAAGAGCAGATTAGACGTTAAATAGAAGAAGGAGCAGAACACGAACAGAGGGAGAATTGACGATCAGAAGAGGGATCCGGACAGGCCAGAACGTAGAGAGAAGGAGTTCCACCATGAAGAACACGGTTTTATGTTCTAATTTATTTTGAATTTAATTTTGATTATGTAATTTTGTTTCTAGTCCGAGGGTTGTGAACCTCCCATGAATTATTTATTTTAATTGTTTTGAATTTTATATTGCCAACTTTCATATAAATTTATTCTATTATATGCTTTGATGTTCTTAATAGCCCTTTGATAATTATTTTAGTCTGGCCATCTAATTTAATTATTTAATTGTTTAACGCTATTTCGTGATCCACAATCCGTAATTGTTGTGAGGAGTGAATTAAGTAGCAAATAGAGATAATTCCCTCTAGGTGTAATAGGATCTAGGTTGTATGATTCCTAGCCGGTTTTCGTAGCCTAGTAATTCTATGTTTGGAGTCTTAATGCATTTGCGAGTTCGAATCCATAGGGTCACTCGTAAATAGTTCAATTTAGTGGTCGTACCCTAATTGATGATCTTAAGAATATTCGGGTTAATTTGGTCGTACCATTAGCCTAGGGATTTGAGTTTGTATAATTATTTGCATGTTTAATTCTTGCGATTTTATGAATTAGGATATGGGAGGGGATCAAATCCTTGGACTAGGTTGTTATTTTATTTGTTCTATTATTTAATTTTATGTTTGTTATTTTAATTAATTATTTTCATGTTTATTAGTTGTTAATTCAATCCAAACCCCCCCTCCGGTTACTCATTTGAAAACACATAAATTCAATTTAAATTCAATTACTCCCTTGGGTTCGACCCGTACTCATCCTACTATATTTTAGTGGATTTGTTCGGAAATTTTATAAGTATTATTTTTGGGTGTCGGCGACAGCACACCAACTGCTTTACAAACTTATGCTCTCACTTCGTTTGATCTAAGCTTGGGGGGGATACGTGTATACCTGCGTCTTGCTACACCAAAGTAAAATTACTTCATAGTGTTGTGTGCTTGGATGATTAATTTTTTGCGATTTTTCAGTATTTTTGATTAATTTGATTATATTGAGAGGTCAATTTTTTTGTGATTATCCAGGTATGTGTCGTTTATTTATTTTTGTTGTGTGTTTTTCCTAGTTTAGTGTGGTTATTTTTGGGTTTTTGAGTATGATTGTTGGATCTTTCTAAAGCACTTGATTGAATTTAATTGATAAAGTGATGGATTGTGTCTATGGTGGTGATCCATGGAGCTTATATTGTTTAAATTGTCTTTGAAATTCATATGCTCTTGATTTGATGTACTTAAGTTATGTTGTAATATGAAGTTCTATGTACTTGTGGGATATTGCTTACCATGGAAAATGCTCTGTTAATTGTTAAAAACGCATGTGAGATTTTGAGCCTTATTCATATTATATAAACACATGATATTTCTTTCTGGTGAGTATCGTTCTTGTGTGTGTATTCCAGAATTTGCATCTTGTCTTACTTGAAACTACATGTTGTGATAGATAATGGGAGATGATTTTAGGCCATCCTTGAATTATGAGTCACTTAGCCAAATAATTCCCTACCATATGATTGTTCATCCGTAGTTAGCCCTATTGAGCTTAAAACCCTCATTCTTTGGCATCCTATGAGAAATAAACACTTTGAGCTTCTGAATTTTTTTTTAGCCTTGATTGTCCTTCTAGAAGAGAATTAATGGCTTTTCAATGTGTGTTAATAGAGTTTGATAACAGATTCGAAAGGAATGAATTTATGTTTACATAGTGATTTAGCTTGAAAATGCATATAAGGAAAATCATGGAGTAGTGCTTAAATCTAGTACTTCATGGAATCAAACACCCTAGGGTAGTGCTTAAATCAAGTACCCTATGGAGAATGCGCGAGGTAGTGCCCGAAATTGGTACCTCGAAAGAAGAAAGAAAAATAGTTGTGCTTGAAGGTGGAGAAGGAATGAAAATCATCTGCATTGAAAAGAAAAAGAGGATGAAAGTTGAAGTGATCAATCAGCCTTAGTTCTCCCCTATTTGAGTCACATTGTCCATATATTTCCTTCCTTAACCAAAGAGCCAACATTACATCCAAAAGAAAAGTCCTTTTTTGATCCCATTATCGAACCATACTTTTAGTGGTAAAAAGTTTGAGACTTTTGGCAAGCTTATGGTTACACATGCACTTGAATTGAATCTGAGCATAAACACCTAACCCATAAGTGTACATCTTTTACACTTGAGTGCGAGTGATATATACTTCCAGTGAGAACATGTTAATAGAGCATTTGAATTGGTGGTGATTGTCTTAACTTGTATGCTATGAATTGATTATTACATGTAATGAGAGTTTCATGTCCTAAGATGAAGACAATTGTATTTTGAATGAATATTGGTCATAATCCTTGTTTTCCCACTAATCGAGTTCCAAACGAAGAAGTTATGAGCAAAATGGTGACGACGCGCAATAGGTGCCGAACAGAATTTCTTGCTACATTTTTGCAGCTTATTACACATTCAAATCTTGGTGTCTATGAAAGATCTTTATATGGATTGAAAGCCAAGGAAGAGAGGATCGCGTGAGCGCAAGAATTATTGAATTTAGAACTCGGATGTGGAAGTTATACATGAAACAATGAAGGGGTGCAAGTAGCTTCGACCTAAAGAGCTACACTTCGGCATCCATTCGACCTGAAGCACCTTCATTCGACCTGAGCATCAGGTCGAATGGTGGTCGAATGGAGGGTCAGCATAAGCCATTCGACAACAACATAGGTTATTCGACTTGAAGCACATCCATTCGACCAAGACATGAACTCAAATGGAGGTCGAAGCAACACGCGAAGCTGTCCAGTAGCCTCATTCGACCTGAGGAGCAACCATTCGACCAAGAGCTTTGGTCGAATGATGGAGGAATGGGCAGTAAAAGGCTTCCAGTAGCCTCATTCAACAACGACCACCTCCATTCGACCAGAGGTGCTAGTCGAATGAAGGTCGAATGGCTTATTTTGGCAGAAATATGCTGATTCGACCCCCATTAGATCTATGGTGCTCCAATTCGACCTCCTCACTTAGTGCATGATCTACCTGGAATGCAATAACAAGTTAGAAAGTAGTGCACATATGGGCTAAAGGGATGATAATACACCATTAACATGGAGCACACCAAGCACCTAACACATAATTGAAAGAAGACAAGAGGAAGAGTTAGCAAGAAATTCATAAACAAAGCACAAAAGAGGAGATAACAGCAAGAGGAACAACAAGAACATCAATAAGTTGATGCATGTGAAGCATGGACAACAATAAGAAATGAGAAGTGGAAGCATGGGCAGCCATTAAAGAAGAGGGAGATGTGCTTTTGCAACTAGTATAAAAGGAGGGCATTGGCAGCAACAAGAGATCATCCAACATCCCACAAAACACATCCTACACACAACACACCACAAGAGGCTGCAAGTGCAGCAAGCTTGCTGCCCTTTGCAAGGGTAGCAAGCTTGCAACGTGAGAGCTGATGTAAAGGCTGAAAAACGCCAAGGAGAGGAGGAGAATTCAAGTGTGATTAAGAGAGCAATCCAACGGGAGATAAGGAGAAAAAAGCAAGCCACATGACACTAGGGTTTCTATTCTTTTCTTTCATCTTTTCTTGTTGATTTTTGTTATGAATTGCTTAGCCATGAGTGTTGTGTTCATGAGCTAAATACTTTTATGGTTCTAAGGTTTGAAGGATAATGTAGTTGATTTGGAAACCTAGATTAATATTTGAATTCATGCTATTGATATTCTTGTTTATTTGATTATATAAGACCTTGTTAATACGTGTGTAACGTCATCATAATATGCTATTGACATTGTCCGTGATGCTTGGTATATTGTGTTAGCTTGAGTGAACGCATAATTAATATTGTCTACTTGCTAGGGATTATAGTAATTTGCCCGTGAACACGATAATCCTAAGGACTAATACACAAGATGCATGATTATCCTAGTGGAACAATGCAATTAGGAAATCAAGTAGGAAGTGAATAGGTTTGAATATTAATTTCAGAGAATATATGTTAGTCGAGTTGGCCATCCGGAGGTTTATGAAATTCGCCTTATTAGTATCTAGAAAGGAGGTTCAAAACTATTCACGCGTCATCTTATGATGTATTTTCATAAAATTGCATGAATGAACAAAAGGACGTCTAGTAGACCAAATCAATTGCACTATACCTGATACCTTAGAACTGTTATTTCTCTCTTGATTAAATCTTGAATACTTCTTCCCTGCTTTTATTTATTTTGTTATTTGCCATTTAAATTCTTTAGTATTTAATTAAATCAAACACTTGGATATTGGTTACATTCATTCTAGTTAAATAGTGATTTAAAGAAAAATAGATAATTGACCGTCCCGTGGGTTCGATATTTTAACTTGGGTACTTGCCACTGCAATTGACATCCCTACACTTGGGGATTTTAGTTGAGGTGCGCGAAATCTGCCTATCATGGACGCATCACTAAACCATGCAAATCTACTCTATAGATATAAGTAAATATGCGTATGACACGTGTGAATATCCTCGAAGCAAGATGTATACTTTACCCCCCTTTCTAGGTACTATCATAATCAATTATTTCCAGTACACTTAGTACTCTAACCCAATTTGATCTCCCTTTATAGGTACTATAAAGTTATACTCTTTATCCTACTTATTAACCCGAATATGATTCAATTAATAAGTATTCATATAAGATAGTTCTAATAAGACTTCAGAATCCCTTTTCTTAGAATTATAACATAAAACCCTGCTCAACAGTGAACGCACTCAACCAATAACCATGTTATGTATTCAAACTCTACACAATGATTATTGATGCACAAAACGACTTTGAGTAGGGATTAAAAACGCACAATCTTATATAAAACAAACCACAAGTAGTGTTGTACGGAGTTTACACACAAAATACAAATTAACTCATGAAACCTTCATAACCCTAGAACTACCGAAGCGGCTCTAGCCCATGACTGATCTAGGAACAATCATGGTTAGATGAACCGATCTTACTTGAACCTCCAGCGGAACCTCAGTCACAGCCCTCCGGATGGTGGTAGATCGTCTCCCCACAACTCTACGTCTTCTTGTATGATTCTCGATCAAAAGCTCCCTTTCTGGACTGCATGAGCCTTCTTTTTTAGTTGTAATCACGTCTCTAAGGCTTGGAATGGGCTTTTCAAGTGATCTCACGCGTTTAGGCCTCGAAAATTCGGATAAGGTATGTTTCCGTGTCTTGGTTAGACCTCAGCAAACAGGTCGAACCGCAGGTCGAACCATGCTACTGGACGAATTTATGCACTAGTTCGACCATGGTTCGACCTGTTGAACAGGTTGAACCCCAACGTCGTGGTCGAACCCCTCTTCTCGCGAACTGGTTCGACCATGGTTCGACCTGTTAAGTAGATCGAACCCTTTGGTTCAAGTCGAACCCAACTTCGGTACACTTCGCAATGCTGGTTCGACCTGTAGAAGAGGTCGAACCCTCCTCCAACAGGTCAAACCCACCTCTTTCCTTGGTGGTTCACCTGGCCTCGACTCCGTCTCTTCAATTCTTGACACTTATGCTCCGATTTCGCTAGTAAAACCACTCAAATAGCTCCATTAACACCTGATTCATGCTCTTTCACAATATATATAGGTTTTCCACCTATTTAAATCTTCAAAATCTCCAAAACTAGCATAAATACCAGTGCTAAACTCGTGAATTTACACACTCATCAAGGGCGATTGGTGGATCACCGATCAACCCTTTGGGATCCCCCGGGGTGGGATCCCTCATTGGGGTCTTACGCAGGGTTAATAGACCTTGAGGGATGGGAGTTTTTATCTCGGTAGGGTGGCTCTATTGGTGCATCATACCCTTAGTCGGTGGGAAGATCGATGAATTGATCGGTAGGGCAATCGGTAGGTCACCGATCAACCCATTGGGATCCCACAGGATGAGATCCCATGTTGGGACCTTATGTCGGGTTAATAAATCTGTAGGGATGGTAGTTTTTATCTCAATAGGGTGGCTCTATTGGTACATCTTACCTTTAGTCAATGGGGCAATCAGTGAATTGATCGGTAGGGGGATCGGTGGGTCACCGATCAACCCGTTGGGATCCCAAAGAAGTGTGATCTGGCATTGGGGCCTTACGCTAGGTTAATACACCCAGAGGGATGGGAGTTGACTCGAGAAGGTGGCTCTAAGGGTTCATCGTACCCTAAGTCGGTGGAGAAATAGGTGAATTGATTGGTAGGGAGATTGGTGGGTCACATATCTACCCGTTGAGATCCTCAGGGGTGGGATCCGGCATTGGGGCCTTACACTGGGTTAATAGACCTAGAGAAATGGGAGTTTTTGTCTCGGTAGGGTGTCTCTAGGGGTGCATCGTACCCATAGTCGATGGAGCGGTCGGTGAATTGATTGGTAGGGCAATCGGTGGGTCACCGATCAACTCGTTGGGATCCCCCGGGGGTGGGATCCCGCATTGGGGCCTTATGCTGGGTTAATAGACCCAGAGAGATAGGTGTTTTTGTCTTAGTAGGGTGGCTCTAGGGGTGTTTTGTACCCTTAGTCGGTGGGGTAATCGGTGAATTGATCGGTAGGGTGATCGGTGGGTCACCGATCAACCCGTTGGGATCCCCCAGGTGTGGGATCCCATGTTGGGTCCTTACACCGGGTTAGTAGACCCGGACGGATGGGATTTTATTTGGGAAAGTGGCTCTAAGGGAGCATCGTACCCTTAGTCGGTGGGGCAATCTGTGAATTGATCGGTAGGGCGATCGGTGGGTCACCGATCAACCTGTTGAGATCCCCCGGAGGTGGGATCCCATGTTGGGGCCTTATGCTGGGTTAATAGACCCGGAGGGATGGTATTTTTTGTCTTGGTAGGGTGGCTCTAAGGGTGCATCGTACCATTAGTCGGTGGGGCGATGGTGAATAGATCGGTAGGGCGATCGATGGGTCACTGATCAACCCGTTGGGATCCCCCTGGGGTGAGATCCCATGTTGGGGACTAACGCCAGGTTAATAGATCCGTAAGGATGGGAGTTGATTCAGGAAGGTGGCTTTAAGGGTGCATCGTACCCTTAGTCGGTGTGGCAATTGGTGAATTGATCTGTAGGGTCACCGATCAACCCGTTGGGATCCCCCAGGGTTGGGATCCAGCATTGGGGCCTTACGCCAAGTTAATAGACCCAGAGGAATAGGAGTTATTATCTCGGTAGGGTGGCTCTAGGGGTGCATCGTACCCTTAGTCGGTGGATCGATCGTTGTATTGATCAGTAGGGTGATCGGTGGGTCACCGATAAACCCATTGGGATCCCTCGGGGGTGGGCCGTATTGGGGACTTACGCCGGGTTAATAGACCTGGAGGGATGGGATTTTTTGTCTCGGTAGGGTGGCTCTAAGGGTGCATCGTACCCTTAGTCGGTGGGGTGATCGGTGAATTGATCGGTTAGGTGATCGATGGGTCACCGATCAACCCGATGGGATCCCCTAGGGGTGGGATCCCATGTTGGGGTCTTACGTCGAGTTAATAGACCTGGAGGGATGGTAGTTGATTCGGGAAGGTGGCTCTGAGGGTGCATCGTACCCTTAGTCGGTGGGACAATCGGTGAATTGATCGGTAGGGCGATCGGTGGGTCAGCGATCAACCCGTTGGGATCCCCCAGGGGTGGGATCCCACATTGGGGCCTTACGCCGGGTTAATAGACCCGGAGTGATGGGAGTTTTTGTCTCAGTAGGGTGGCTCTAGGGGTGCATCGTATCCCTGGGTCTATTAACCCGGCGTAAGGCATTAAAGCTGGATCCCGCCCCTGGGGTATCCCAACGAGTTGATCGTTGACCCAATAATCGCCTACCGATCAATTCACCGATCGCCCCACCGACTTAGGGTTCAATGCACCCCTAGAGCCATCCTACCTAGAGAAAAACTCCATCCCTCCGAGTCTTTTAAATACTTGAGAATTTTGTTGTTTCTTAGCTCATTTTCTTATCATGAGGTTACATGTTCATTCTTGTTTGTGCTCTTTTCATCCTTTTTCTTGTTTGTTACCATTTCCTTTCTTCTTTTTCTTATCTCATCAAACCTTACTAGCTACCATCTCCTCAATCACCCACACAAAGGGTATATATATAAGGCTTAAGTGGTTAATCAAGGCTTGTAATGTGCTAAATTCACAATAAAATGGCTTTAAGGCTCAAAGTGGTTGACTAGGGATGATGTTCATGGTAGGGAAATATTTGACAATGACTATAAATGACAAGGATGGCCTTAGATCATTTCACTAATCTCCACATATTGGGCTCATTCCTCTAGTCCTTGAGCAAATTCTAGCTTATCAAAACTCAATCGATCCACTCATGAAGAAAAATACCATGTATGCACGGTTGATCCTCAAATGCTCACAAGCTTGTACTTTAGACCTTAAGGAATTTATTACATACCACCTTCATCTCAAAATTGAACAAGTTAAGTAAAACATGTCACAATTCGAAAGTGTAGAGATTCTTAATCATAACTTGTCATCTCTTATCACAACAACATGTAATCACTCACATTAAAAAAAAAAAGACTCACGACATCCCTAAAACAAACCACCAAATCATACCAAGACAAAAATAAGAAAACACAAAACATAAAATAAAGATTCAACAAACAAGAAACAAAATAAAAACACATGACATGAAAAAAAAATTACCATCATTAAACAATAAAGCACACATTCTATATCATCCATGACAATTAAGCTCACAAGCATCCCCATCTTTTATTGAAAAGCAAACCTCTTAAAAATATAACACATAAAGTAGCATGATAATCACACCAATCCACATCGAAATATATCAAGCAACTAGAAGTGATAAGGTGTAGAGTACTCCCTCAATAGGCATTTGGTAAAGAAAGCGTTAGCTCCAAGCTACATTCATGCTTCCAATACCTCTTCATTCATGCTCAAAATCTCAATAAACACCGTTAGCTCAACAATTGCATTTAACAAATATAAACTTTCATGCACTTCAATACCACCAATCATACCAAAACATACCAAAACTTATGAGAAAATTTTAAAATTTGAACCAATTTTACAAGAAGACATTTCATCATCAATATATCATCATATCAAGCACACTCAAGTGGTAAGTCACACCATACACTCTCCCCCCCAAACTTAAATCGAAACAAGTTGAGACTTAAGTTTGCAAAAAGTGGTGGGACTTATCCTTGTAGTTTCCATTGATGATCTTCTTGTGGAGAAGTAAACGCATCCACATGATTCAAGTTATGTTCACCACGCACTAGCCCCCCAAACTTAACTCGAGATAAGAGTCGAGAATTAAGTTTGCAACAAGTGGTGACATATCTACTCAAATCCATGCACTTCTCCTTCCTTCAATATGCATTTTTCTCATTAGCACAATCCACCTACAAGACCAAAATAAACAACAAAATAATCAAAATATAAAACGAATGGGTTGCCTCCCATTTAGCGCTAAGTTTAACGTCTTCAAGTCGGATGGAATTTCACGATCATTGGACCAAAGGATGGTCCATCCCACTTTCTCCTTGCATCCTCACTTTGAACATTTGCTTTGCTTTCTTCTTGTCCACTAGCTCAACCTCGCCATTCTTGCTTACAAACATCAAATCGTCATCAAGAAGTGATTCTAGTGGACTTCCTATTTCTCCTTTGTCAAGTTTCCAATCGAGCCCCGATGCTTTCTTCCTATCAACATCACAAGAAGACAAGTTAGAATTTGACATTTTCATATAATCATGAAGAAATGAATTTAAGTTGTCAAAGAGAAGAGAATTATGATCATTGAAATCATCCGGAGGCCTTGTATGATGAGACTTGATCCCTTTATCTTTGTTGCACAAGAATGTGACACTTTTTCCTTTTGAGCTCAAGGAAAGCTCTTCTCTCCCAATATCAATTTTAGCTCTTCCCGTAGCTAGAAACGGTCTTCCCAAAATAAGTAGAACTTTACGGTCCGCCTTCACTTCTAGGACCATAAAATCAACCGGAAATACTAGCCCCTTCACTTTGACCTCAACATCTTCCACAATTCCTAGTGACTTTACCACTTCACCATTTACCACTTCAAGACGGATAGTCGTAGGCTTTAGCTCTCCAATTTCAAGGTCTTTGAACGTGGCATGAGACATCAAGTTGACACTTGCCCCCAAGTCACACAATGCATCAAGGGTGCTTTTTCCTTCAAAATCACAAGGAATGATGAACTTCCCCGGATCACCAACTTTGGTAGGCCCCTCTTTTTGCATCGATTCACTTACCTCGAGTGGTTCTTCTTTCTTTTTCTCCTCATACTTCTTCTTGAGAGATGTGACATATTCTTCCAATTTCTTTTTCTTCTCCTCCTTTACAAACATTTGTGGATAGGGAATAGGAAATGGAGTGATCGGAATACCCCAATAATCACGTTTGTACTCCTCTTCTTTAACCTTCTCCTCAATTTTCTTTTCCTCTTGCACCCTTTTCCACTTAGGTACCCATATTGGTCCCTTCTCTTCTTTTTTGCTTAATTCTTCCACTTCTTCACCAACCTTGCATTCCACCAACCCTTCTTCAATATTTCGTTCCTCTTCCATTTTAACAAACAAACATTGAGCTTTCGGATTAACCTCGGTTGTAGCCGGAAACTTCCCTTTTTGTTGAGCACTCAAGGTACTTGTTATGTGTCCCACATTGTACTCCAAAGCTTTTAGCCTCTTTTCATTTGCTTCTTCTCGAGCTTTGTCCGATGCTACTCGAGCTTTGTTTGATGCAATCAATTGCTCAAGTAGCTCATCAATTGATGCTCTTCCCTCATTATTTGGTGCTTTGGCTCCCGGTTGATACCCCGGAGGATAAGCAACCGCATTGCTCGGGTTAGAGTAGGAAAAGTTACCTTACCTTTGTTGTTGTGGGTATGAGCTTCCACTACTTTGACCATTGAAACCTCCTTGCCTTGGTGGGTAGTTCCCTTTACTTTGGTTGAAATTACCTTGGAAATTATTTTGGTAATTTCCTTGGTAATTTCTCCCTTGCATGTATGACACATCCTCCACACGTGGCATAGAGTTGGTCCATTGTTCACCATTACTTGTACTCCTTCAACCATATTCGCTCCTTGATTATTCACACATTGGTTCAAGCTCATTTGCTTCAAAACTTCCGATGCTAACATTTCAATGCTTGACATTTGTGGCTCTACATTCACACTAGCACTCTTCACACTAAACTGTTGCCCTTGATCGAAGCTCTCAAAACCATAGCATCCACTTACTCGCTCCGATGGCCATTGGTACACATTTGTAGCAATTTCCTCAAAAATTCTTATGGCCCTTTCCGGAGTCACACCAAGTACGGATCCACCCGCCGAAGTATCAACAAGCACTCTTTGCCCATTCACAAGTCCTTGATAGAAAAATTCAACTTGTTGATTCTCCGGAAATCCATGTTGTGGACACTTACGGAGCATCTCCTTAAACCTCTTCCAAGCTTCATAAAAGCTCTCATTAGGCATTTGCTTGAATTGGGTTATCAAGCCTTTCATTTGAAGCGTCTTAGAAGGTGGGAAGTATTTGTTCAAAAATATTTGTGCAAGCTCATCCTAAGTGTTGCACGTACCCGGTGTAATAGTGGAGAGCCATGTTCGAGCTCTATCCCTCAAAGAAAACGGAAACAACCTCATCTTGATACAATCTTCACTCACCCCATTCATCTTCACGGTGTTGGCAATCTCTACAAATTGAGCTAGATGAGCATTAGGATCTTCATTCGGGGTTCCACTAAACTGTTTCTCTCTCACCATAGAAATCAAGCTTGCTTTAATTTAAAAGTTATTGGCGTTGATTGGTGGAGCCATCATGTGTGGCACGACCCTCGGCATAAAGAAATCCTGAATCACCCTTTGATCATTTTGCATTCCATGTTGCACCGGAGGTGGTGGTGGTGGTACATAAGCTTGTTGTGGAGGAGCATAAGCTTGTTGAAAGCCTTGTTGCCTTAGAACTTGTTGCACCATTTGTTGAAGTAAAACTTGGTTGTTGAAAGCTCCATGATTTTGATAGGCTTGTTGAGGAGGATTTACATTGAATTGAGGTGCGTTGTCTTGCACGTTCATATTTTGTCCTCCTTCCCCATCATGCTCTATCTCCACACGATTATCTTCTTTAAAATTCTCCATTAACTCACTATTTTTGGTTTTGTTCTCCTTTCTCTTTCTCCTTAAAGTGTTTTCAAGCTCTAGATTAATTGGTTCTACTTGATTCCCTTTCGACCTTGTTTGCATACACCTTCAAAATAAGAGAAATTAGAACAAGATTTTCAAAAATAAATACAAGTAACAAATAAAAAAAAAAATATCTCTAGTAAAATTACTCCAAACGTTCCTTCTTCAAGCTACTAGCAACCGTTGCCTCCCCTGCAACGGCGCCCTTTGATTAGCCATAACTTGTAGTCGGGTTGACCAATTCAAGAATTTATCGAACCACAGGGAGGTCGGCTCTAGAGCTTAAGCAAGATCACGTTTATCGGAATTTTATAGAGACGAATCAACAATAGGATTGGTTGATTAAACAAGTAATTGAATGACAATCAATGCAAGTAGACAAGCAATGATCAATCAACAAGATAAAATGATGAAAGTGTTTTCCAAATTTAACAAAAGTGAGATTAACAACAATTAAGAAGTGGAAATTCTAGGAATTATATATCAAATTCATACGTATCGTGGATTGAAGACTAAGGGCCAACACTAAGATCACCTAAACTCCCTCTCGAGATGGATAGGATATGAATATCAAATAGCTCAATGGATTGGTTCTCACTTAAACAATTCCAACTAGGTACTAAGCTTAAATGAGAGTCCCTTCATACAATTAATCAATCTCTCGATCAAACCAATTACATGTCCTACCAAAGGGTTCTAAACTATAAAGGACTTCTCAATCTCTTCACAATTTATAATGCACATGAGGTGTTTGATGAAATGATTCACTCAATTATCCTAAGCATATAATTGATTTCTCAATCTAATCACATATATAGAACAACTAAACACACAAATCATCAATACAAATCAAGCAATTAATAATCAATGATAGAAAATCATAGATCCAATCAACATATGAATTTAATTATACAAATCCCCAAAATTATCCAACAACTATCATGTTGCTAATCTCACAAGGGAGATTAGCCTCTCATATCCATAAGAAAATTAACATAGACATTAAACTTCTTACAAAACATGATGAACATATAGGATTCAATCACACACATTTCAATAAAAACACAAAACACAACCAAATAACACATGAAATACAGACAAAATAACACGAAAACACACAAAAGGCACTAAAATCTAGGTGAAAATATCACTCATCACCCACCGATAACCCTACCCATCAATTCACCGATCGCCCCACCAACTAAGGGTATGAAACACCCTTACAGCCACCCTACCGAGACAAAAACCTTGATCGCTCTGGGCCTATTAACCCGGTGTAAGGCTCCAATGCGGGATCCCATCCCCGGGGGATCCCAATGGATTGATCGGTGACCCACCGATTGCCCTACTGATCAATTCACTGACCGCCCCATCGACTATGGGTACGATGCACCCCTAGAGCCACCCTACCGAGATAAAAACTCCCATTCCTCTAGGTCTATTAACCCAATGTAAGGCCCCAAATCCGAATCCCACCCCCGGGGGATTCCAACAGATTGATCGGTGACCCACCGATGGCCCTACCGATCAATTCACCTATTGCCCCACCGACTAAGGGTACGATGCACCCTTAGAGTTACCTTCCTGAGTCAACTCCCATCCCTCCAAGTCTATTAACCCGGCGTAAGGCACCAACGCCGGATCCCACTCCTGGGGGATCCCAACGGGTTGATCGGTGTCCCACCGATCCCCTTATCGATCAATTCACCAATTGCCCCACCGACTAAGGGTACGATGCACCCATATAGCCACCCTACCAAGACAAAAACTACCATCCCTCTGAGTCTATTAACCCGGCGTAAGGCCACAATGTTGGATCCCACCACGGGGGGATCCCAATGGGTTGATCGGTGACCCACCGATCGCCCTACCGATCAATTCACCGATCTTCCCACCGACTAAGGGTACGATGCACCCATAGAGCCACCCTACCGAGACAAAAACTCCTGTCCCTTAAGGTTTATTAACCCAGCGTAAAGCCCCAATGCAGGATCCCACTCCTTGGGGATCCCAACGGGTTGATAGGTGACCCACCGATCGCCCTACCGATCAATTCACCGATTGCCCCACCGACTAAGGGTAAGAAGCACCCGTAGAGCCATCCTACCGAGACAAAAACTCCATCCCTCTGAGTCAATTAACTCGGCGTAAGGCCCCAATATGGGATCCCACCACTACGGGATCCCAACGGGTTGATTGGTGTCCCACCGATCGCCCTACCGATCTTCCCACTGACTAAGGGTACGATGCACCTATAGAGCCACCCTACTGAGACAAAAACTCCCATCCCTCTGAGTCTATTAACCCGGCATAAGGCCCCAACGCAAGATCCTACCCCCGAGGGATCACAACGGGTTGATCGGTGATACACCGATCGCCCTACCCATCAATTCACCGACCGCCCCATCGACTATGGGTATGATGCACCCCTAGAGCCACCCTACAAGGACAAAAATTTTCATTCCTCTGGGTCTATTAACCCGGTGTAAGGCCCCAACACCGGATCCCATCCCTGGGGGATCCCAACGGGTTGATCGGTGACCCACTGATCATCCTACCTATCAATTCACCTATTGCCCCACCGACTAAGGGTACGATGCACCCTTAAAGCCACCTTCCCGAGTCAACTCCCATCCCATTGGGTCTATTGACCTGGCATAAGGCCCCAACGCAGGATCCCACTCCTATGGGATTCCAACAGGTTGATCTGTGACCCACTGATCCCCCTACCGATCAATTCACCAATCGCCCTACCGACTAAGGGTACGATGCACGCCTAGAGCCATCCTACCAAGACAAAAACTCCAATTCCTCTTAGTCCATTAGCCCAGCATAAGGCCTCAACACGGGATCCCACCACCAGGGATTCCAACGGGTTGATCGGCAACCCACCAATCGCCCTACCGATCAATTCACTGATTGCCCCACCGACTAAGGGTACGATGCACTCGTAGAGCCACTCTACCGAGACAAAAACTACCATCCCTCCAGGTTTATTAATCCGGCGTAAGGCCCCAACATGGGATCCCACCCTGTGGGATCCCAACGGGTTGATCGGTTATCTACCGATCACCCTACCGATCAATTCACCGATCTTCCCACCGACTAAAGGTACGACCCATAGAGCCACCCTACCGAGATAAAAACTCCCATCCCTCTGGGTTTATTAACCTGGCGTAAGGACCAAATGTGGGATCCCACCCCTGGGGATCCCAGCGGGTTGATCGGTGACCAACCGATTGCCCTACCGATCAATTCACCGATTGCCCCACCGACTAAGGGTACGATACACCTTAAGAGCCACCATACCGAGACAAAAACTCCTATCCCTCCGGGTCTATTAACCCAGCGTAAGGCCCCAACACGGGATCCCACACCCAGGGGATTCCAATGGATTGATCGGCGACCCACCGATTAATTTACCGATTATCCCACCGACTAAAGGTACGATGCACCCTTAGAGCCACCTTCCCGAATCAACTTCTATCCCTCTGGGTCTATTAATACGGCGTAAGGCCCTACCGATCAATTCATCGATCGCCCCACTGACTAAGCGATGATGCACCCATAGAGCCACTCTACCAAGATAAAAACACTCATCTCTCTGATTCTATTAACCCGGCATAATGCCCTAATGCGGGATCCCACCCCGAGGGATCCCAAATGGTTGATCGGTGCACCCTTAAAGCCATTTTCCCGAATCAACTCCCATCCCTCCGATTCTATTAACCTGGCATAAGGCCCCAACACAGGATCTCACCATAGGGGGATCGCAACGGGTTGATCGGTGACCCACCTATTGCCTTACCGATCAATTCACTGATCGCCCCACCGACTAAGGGTACGATCCACCCCTAGAGCCACCCTACCGAAACAAAAACTCCCATCCCTCCATGTCTATTAACCTAGCGTAAGGTTCCAACGCGGGATTCCACTCCCGAGGGATCCCAACGGGTTGATTGGTGACCCACCAATCGCCCTACTGATTAATTCACCGATCGCCTCACGGACTAAGGGTACGATGCACCCCTAGAGCCACTCTACTGAGACAAAAACTCCCATCCCTCTAGGTTTATTAACCCGGCATAGGGCCCAATATGGGATCCCATCCCCGAAGGATCCTAACGGGTTGATCGGTGACCCACCAAATGCCCTACCGATCAATTCACCGATTACCCCACAGACTAAGGGTACAATGCACCCTTAGAGCCACCTTCCTGAATGATTGACCTACCGATCAATTCACCAATCATCCCGCCGACTAAGGGTACGATCCACCCATAGAGCCATACTACTAAGATAAAAACACCCATCCCTCCGGATCTATTAACCCGGCGTAAGGCCCCAACGCGGGATCCCACCCCGGGGTATGCCAAAGGGTTGATCGGTGACCCACCGATCGCCCTACCGATCAATTCACCAATCGCCCCACCGACTAAGGGTACAATGTACCCTTAGAGCCACCCTACCAAGAAAAGAAATCCCATCCTTCCGGGTCTATTAACCCGGCGTAATGCCCCAACGTGGGATCCCACCTCTGGGGGATCCCAACGGGTTGATCGGTGACCCACCGATCGCCCTACAGGTCAATTCACTGATTGTCCCACCGACTAAGGGTACGATGCTCCCTTAGAGCCACCTTCCCGAATCAACTCCTATCCCTCTGGGTCTATTAACCCAGTGTATGGTCCCAACGCGGGATCTCACCCCTAGGGGATCCAAACGGGTTGATCGTTGATCTACCGATCGCCCTACCAATCAATTTACTGATTGCACCACCGACTAAGGGTACGATAGAGCCACATTCCTAAATAAAATTTCATCCATCCGGGTCTATAAACCTGGCATAAGGCCCCAACATGGAATCCCAATCCTGGGGCATCCCAACAGGTTGATCGGTGACCCACCAATCGCCCTACTGATCAATTCACCGATTATCCCAATGACTGAGGGTACAATGCACCCTTAGAGCCACCTTCCCAAATAAAATCACATCCATCAGGGTCTATTATCCCGGCGTAAGGCCCCTACATGGGATCCCACCCCTGGGGGATCCCAACGGGTTGATCAGTGACCCACCGATCACCGTACCGATCAAATCACTGATCGCCCCATCGACTAAGGGTACGATACACCACTAGAGCAACCCTACCGAGAAAAAACATTTATCCCTGAAGGTCTATTAACCCGGCATAAGTCCCCAATATGGCATCCCACTCCCGGGAGATCCCAATGGATTGATCAGTGACCCACTGATCACCCTACCGATCAATTCACCGATCGCCCCACCGACTAAGGGTACGATGAACCCCTAAAGCCACCCCCTAGTGATCCCAACGGGTTGATCGGTGACCCACCCATCGCCCTACCGATCAATTCACCGATTGTCCCACCGACTTAGGGTATAATGCACCCTTAGAGCCACCTCCCGAATCAACTCCTATCCCTCCGGGTCTATTAACCCGGTGTAAGGCCCCAACACAGGATCTCACCATAGGGGGATCCCAACGGGTTGATCGGTGACCCACCGATCACCCTACTGATCAATTCACCGATCGTCCCACCGACTAAAGGTACGATGCACCCATAGAGCCACCCCACTAAGATAAAAAATCTAATCCTTTCGAGTCCATTAACCCGGCAAAATGCCCCAATGCGGGATCCCACCTCCGGAGGACCCCAACGGGTGGATCAGTGATCTACAGATCGCCCTACCGATTAATTCACTGATTGTCCCACCGACTAAAGGTACAATGCACCCTTAGAGCCACCTTCCCAAATCAACTCCCATCCCTCAGGGTCTATTAACCCGACGTCAGGCCCCAAAGCGGGATCCCACCCCAAGAGGATCTAAACGGGTTGATCGGTGACCCACCAATCGCCCTAACGATCAATTCACAGATTGCACCACCGACTAAGGGTACGATGCACCCTTAGTGCCACCTTCCCAAATGAAATCACTTACCTCCGGGTCTATTAACCAGGCGTAAGGCCCCAATGTGAGATCCCACCCCTAGGGGATCCCAACGGGTTTATCTGTGACCCACCGATCGCCCTACTGATCAATTTACCGATTGCACCACCGACTAAGGGTACGATGCTCCCTTAGAGCCACCTTCCCAAACAAAATCCCATCCATCAGGGTATATTAACTCGGCATAAGGCCCCAGCATGGGATCCCACCCCTGGGGGATCCCAACAGGTTGATCGGTGACCCACCGATCGCCCTACCAATTAATTCACTGATTGTCCCACCGACTAAGGATACGATGCACCCCTAAAGCCACACTACTGAGACAAAAACTCCCATCCATTCGGGTCTATTAACCCGGCGTAGGGCCCAACACGTTATCCTACCCCCAAGGGATCCCAACGGGTTGATCGGTGACCCACCTATCGCCCTACAAATCAATTCCGATTGCCCCACCGACTAAGCGTACAATGCACCCTTTGAGCCACCTTCTCAAATCAACTCCCATCCCTCTGGGTCTATTAACCTAGTGTAAGGCCCCAACATGGGATCCCACCCCCAAGGGAACTAAACGAGTTGATCGGTGACCCACCGATCGCCCTACGGATCAATTCACTGATCGCCCCACCGACTATGGGTACGATGCACCCCTAGAGCCACCCTACCGAGAAAAAATCTCCCATCCCTCTGGGTTTATTAACCCGGTGTAAGGCCCCAACATGGGATCCCACAGGAATGGGTTGATCGGTGACTAAGGGTACGATGCACCCATAGAGCCACCCTACTGAGGAAAAAACTCCCATCCCTCAGGGCCTATTAACCTGGCTTAAGGCCCCAATACGGGATCCCACTCCTGGGGATCCCAACGGGTTGAATGGTGACCCACTGATCGCCCTACCGATCAATTCACCGATCGTCCAACCGACTAAGGGCATGATGCACCCCTAGAGCCACCCTACCGAGATAAAAACTCCCATCCCTCCGGGTCTATTAACCTGGCATAGGGACCAATGCAGGATCCAACCCCAGAAGGATCCCAACAGGTTGACTGGTGACCCACCAATCACCCTACCGGTTAATTCACTGATTGTCCCACCGACTAAGGCTACAATGCACCCTTAGAGCCACCTTCCCGAATCAACTCCCATGCCTCCGGGTCTATTAACCCAGTGTATGGCCCCAATGTGGGATCCCACCCCCGGGGGATTTAAACGAGTTGATCGGTGACCCACCGATCACCCTACAGATCAATTAACCGATCTTCCCACCGACTAAGGGTACGATGCACCCATAGAGCCACCCTACCGAGATAAAAACTCCCATCCCTCTGGGTCTATTAACCCGGTATAAGGCCCCAATGTGGGATCCCACCCCCGGGGAATCCCAACGGGTTGATCAGTGACCCATTGATCGCCCTACCGATCAATTCACTGATTGCCCAATCGACTAAGGGTACGATGCACTTATAGAGCCACATTCCCGAATCAACTCCAATTCCTCTGGGTTTATTAACCCAGCGTAAGGACCCAATGCAGCTCCCATTCCTCTGGGTTTATTAACCCGGCGTAAGGCCCCAATGCGGGATCTAACCATAGGGGAATTCCAACGGGTTGATCGGTGACCCACCGATCGCCCTATTGATCAATTCACCGATTGCCCCACTGACTAAGGGTACGATGCACCCTTAGAGCCACCCTACCAAGACAAAAAAACTAATCCCTCGGGGTTTATTAACCGGGGGTAATGCCCCAACATGGGATCCCACCTCGGGGGATCCTAACGGATTGATCGGTGACCCACCGATCACCCTATCGATCAATTCACCGATTGTCCCACCGACAAAGGGTACGATGCACCCTTAGAGCCACCTTCCCGAATCAACTTCCATCCTTTCGGGCCTATTAACCTGACGTAAGGCCCCAATGCGGGATCCCACCCCTAGGGGATCCCAATGGGTTTATCGGTGACCCACCGATCGCCCTATCAATCTATTTAACGATTGCGCCACTGACTAAGGGTACGATGCATCCTTAGAGCCACCTTCCCAAATAAAATCCCATCCAGCCGGGCCAATTGACCCGGCATAAGACCCAAACATGGGATCCCACCCCTGGGGGATCCCAACGGTTTGACCGGTGACCCACCGATTGCCCTACAGATTAACTCACCGATTGCCCACCGACTTAGGGTACGATGCACTTTTAGAGCCACCTTCCTGAATAAAATCCCATCCATCCAGGTCTATTAACCCGGCGTAAGGCACCAACTCGGGATCCCAACGGGTTGATCGGTGACCCACCTATCGCCCTACCAATTAATTCACCGATCGCCCCACAGACTAAGGGTACGATGCACCCCTAGAGCCACTCTACCGAGACAAAAACTCCTATCCCTCTGGGTCTATTAACCTGACGTAAGGGCCAAACACGGGATCTTGCTCTTGGAGGATCCCAACGGGTTGATCAGTGACCCACCGATGGCCCTACCAATCAATTCACCGATCGTCCCACCGACTAAGGGTACGATGCACCCATAAAGCCACCCTACCGAGATAAAAACTCTAATCCCTCTGGGTCTAATAACTCGGTGTAGGGCCCAACGTGGGATCCCACCCCCGAGTGATCCAGATGGATTGATCGGTGACCCACCGATCACCCTACCGATCAATTCATCGATTGTCCTACCGATCAATTCACCTATTCCCAAATAAACATGTCCACTCGATCGCTAACCTTACCAACCCACTCATTCAAAGCATTGTATCGATCATTCAGTGCGGCGTAGTTGACGTTAGCAAGCGCGAGCTGCCTATTAGTCTCTTGTTGGCTAGCACTAATCGCGGCCAAGTGCTCGTTCAACAGCCGGAACTGCTCCCATGTGAACTCATCCGGACCAGCCCCCTGCTGCTGTCATGGCACTGCCGGAATGGGACGAGTCATCATATCAACATGAATTTCCAAAATTAACACATTCAATCAACTTACCCATATCACCAACAACAAATAGAACAACAATCCTAGGGTAATTGAGTTGAGAAAACATACCTTTTGTTCCTCCCATGGCTTAAATCGAACTATGACAACACTTCTTCAAATTCGCGCAAGAAAGCCCTAATTCGTGGCTAAAATTGCCCCAATTCGCGACTATTTGAAAGAATTAAGAGTGTAGTATGGTGTAATCGGTGGAAAAACATGGAAGATTGAAGAATTAAGCGAGGGTTTGTCGATTAGAAGTGGATTCGGGTAAGGGTGATGTGAGAAAAGTGGTCGAACCTTTCAAAAATTGGGAATAAAACACACATACCTGGCTCGATTCGACCTCGATTTGACCCGCTAAAGAGGTTGAATCGATTTTATCGTGGTCGAATTGACATTTTGGATGAGTTTCGCCTTCGATTCAACCTCGATTCGACTTGCTCCCTTGGTCGAATCAACACGCATCAGGTCGAATCGACACACTGTAAGATTCAGGTCACCGATTCGACCTCAATTCGACCTGGGCCTCAGGTCGAATCGACATGCCTCAAGTCGAATCCAGCCTCTCCACTTGGTCGAATCAACTCATTGATGCTCCAACTTCGAGTGTTTTTCATCCCCTACACACTTGATGCGCGTTTTCTTTGCACGCAAAATTAATCCCCAAGTATTAAGGATATCAATTGCAGCTTAGCAAGCGACCAAGTGAATATCGAACCCAAGGGATAGCGTATTATCAATTTAATTATTATCTAAATTAATTAAAACGAATTGTGGCAATAAAGTTGGGATAGAATTATTAACTACTTAAACAATTAAATAAATAACAAATAAAATAAAACATCACTCGAAGAATACGAAAGAGGATCAAGTAGAAGAAAAGGTAGCTCTAGGATAATCCAATTTTACTCATTAATTTCTGATGAGTGATATTTTCACCTAAATTTTAGTGTCTTTTTATATGTGTTTTCGTATATTTTTATCCGTATTTTATGTGTTATTTGGTTGTGTTTTATGTTTTCATGGAAATGTGTGTGAATGAGCTTAAACCTACTATTTTCTTTTTATTTGATGCTAAATATGATAAGGAAGATGTAGGAAAAAGTGGAACTCAATTCGGAGTTGAAACGAGAGAGAACGAGCCAAAACAGTGAAGGAATCGGGGCAGCAGCAACACGACTGGCCGTGTCGGTGGCACGAGCCGTGTCGCAGTGCACGACTCGTGTAGCTAACACGGGCCTATCCAGAATGGCCGTGCGGCAACATCTATTCATCCAACACGACCACCACTTGGCCGTGTTGCGGAGCTCGATTCGTGTTGCAGCACACGACCCGTGTAGCCAACACGGGCCTGTAAGCGATGGCCGTGCGGGAGCATCAGTTCACGTAACACGGGCACCTTATGGCCGTGTTGCGCACCACGACTCGTGTCGTGCCTGGGATCAGAAAAAAATTAGAATCCTTCTAGAAGGCCCATAAGGGTATAAATACCCCTCCATTCAGATTTTATGGGAGAATCCGAATTCCAACCCTTCTACACACACCTCACACACCATTTCCTCCATTCTTCATCTTCACCTTCATCCATTCTTCATCCTTTGGATCTACCTTCATCCAACCATCAAATCCTCCATCCAAGTAGTAGAGAAGCAAGGAAGAGAGGTGAATTGCAAGGGGAAGAAGAAGATCACCATTGGAGACATTCAAGGGAGTTTTCATCTACACTTTGTATTGAAACCTATTGTTTATCATGTTTTGTAAGGAATTTAATGTCTATGTTAATTTTCTTATGGATATGAGAGGCTAATCTCCCTTGTGAGATTAGCAATACGAATTGTGTTGGATAATTTTTGGTATTTTGCAATTGAATGATTATGTTGATTGGGTTAATTGATTTTCTATCATTGATGCTTTAGATCTTGAGGTTTATGATGATTTGTGTGTTTAATTGTTTTAAGCATGTGATTAGATTGAGAAGTCAATTGCATATTTAGGATAATTAAGTGAATCATTTCATCAAACACTTCATGTGCATTATAGATTGTGAAGAGATTGAGAAGTCCTTCATAGTTTAGAACCCTTTGATAGAACATATCATTTATTAGATTGAGAAGTCAATAGATTATGTGAAGGGACTCTCATTTCAAGCTTAGTACCTAGTTGGAATTGTTTGAGTGAGAACCAATCCAATGAATGTCATTCCATATCCTATTCATTCCGAGAGGGAGTTTAGGTGATCTTAGTGTTGGCCCTTAGTCTCTTACCCGTGACACATATGAATTCATTGCATGATACCTAGATTTTCCATGCTTTAAGTATTGTTAATCTCATCTCTATCTACTTGGCTCATTCATCCATCTTCCATTCATCTATCCTTTTATTTTATTGTCATTTCTTGATTATCTCCCCTTCTCGTTCATCTCTATAATACTATAACAAACACGAGATCGCTTAGACCCTAGTACCTTCCTCCCTGTGGTTCGATAATTTCTTTAATTGGTCATGCCCACTATATTATGGCTAATCAAATGGCGCCGTTGCCGGGGAGGCAACGGTTGCTAGTGGTTTAACGAAGGAGTGTTTCGATTGGTATTAATAGAGATATTTTTATTGCTTTTTATTATTTGCTTTGGAAAATTTTTGATCTCACTTGTTCGTTTTGATAGGTACTTGACACTACCTTGAGAGAAGAGGAAGGGGGATCAAAGCCAAAAATAGCAAGTTTGAGAAGAATTGTAGTAAGCCTTGAGAAGAGTATTTAAATGGATGGTTGGAACCAATTCATAAATGTCTTTGGGGATCAATTTGCAAGGGTTCCACCTCCACAATCAAGAGGCTACATGAATGAGAGCAAATATGGGTACAACTTCCAAATGAATCAAGATAGCTCTCAATACTACAATCAAAGAAGAAATGGAGAATGGCAACAAGCTTACAATGGAAATACATTCCACCCGTATCAAGCATACACTTATTCTCCACAAAATCCCAACACCAACACTTCTCCTCCGTTCCAAAACTACGCTTTACTTGAATTACATAGAAGAAGTGCTCAAGGAAGTGATGAAGGTCAAGATTCTCAATCAAGTTTTCTTCAAAATGAATACTCCAAGATAATTACCCAAGTTACTTTGGAAGTGACAAGACAAATAAGGATGATGAATCAAGGTGCTTATGGTCAAGTCTTGTCTAATTCAAGTTTGGGGGGTACTCAAAATGTGCAAGGTGTGTCGATTCCTAGTCCTATGGAGCAAGAAGAGTGGAGGATGCCTACGCATCAAGTAGGAGATGTTTCTTTCATGGGAGTGGATGATTTCCAAGGAAATTTTCAACATAACTATGAAGGAAGTTTTCATGGGAATTATCCACCAATTCAAGAATGGAATTGTGACAACCAAGAGGGAGGAGACTTTCAACAAGTCGAAGAAGAAAAATCGTCTGTAAACGTCTTGATTGAGAAGATGATAGCAAACCTTGAGGAGCGCACGAAAAGAGATGAAGCTAGTTTAGAAGAATGGAAGAAAAGAAATAAGGTAGATGAGAAGAGGTTTGAAGCCTTGGTGCATCAAGTAAGCCAAATTGTAAGTGCTTTGAACAATTTTCAACAAGTTGAAGAATTGGAAGAGGAGAGCAAAGTTGAAGAAGAGTTGGAAGAAGAAAAGAATTTGGGAGATGAAGAATCAAATGAGGTATTTGAAGAGCATATTGAGACAAATGATGTTGATGAAGAGAAACAAAGTCAAGAAGCAAATGATGATGACTTGAAGAGTGAAATGAGCATTTCTAAACCTTTTTACTCTTTGAGTTGCCTTGAACTTGATAATATTGTTTACATTGACTTTGTATTACCCATTGATTTTTCCCATATTCTTAGAAACAAAAGAGAACTCGAAGAGATGTTGGAGATCTATTTGGTAAGGAGGAATAAGTGGTGTTCAAGAATGGAGAGGGCAATGGAGTGTAAGCTCAAGAGAGTCGAATTTTTGAAGCCATGCTCGAAGGATGTAACTGAGGTCGTCACTTGCCACAAATGCCTAATAGAGGAAGAAGCACAACGTTTAAAATTTGATGGCAAGGACGAAGATATCCGTGGCCATTCCGATGAGTTCTCCATATCCCGTCCGGCTTGAAGACGTTAAACTTAGCGCTAGATGGGAGGCAACCCATCATTACCTTTTATTGCTTTATTTAATGCTTTCAATAAGGTTGATGGATTTGTTTGTTTGCATTTTTGGCATGTAGATTGATTGTGTTCATGAGGAGAATGTGTATTGGAGAAACGATAAGTGCTTGATTTGAAGTGTGAAAGTAAGTCACACCAATTTTTGCAAACTTACCTCGAAACTCTTGTTTCAATTTAAGTTTGGGGGGATATGGCATGGTGTGACATACTTTGTTTTGAAGCCATATACTTTTCATGTTTTTGGGCTAATTTTGAATTTTTTTCATGAGCATTGGTTTGATTTTGGTATGATTGGTCGTGTTGAAGTGCATGATAGTCCATATTTTTAATGAAATTATTGAGCTAATGGTTTTGTTGAGTATGTATGAAGGGTATTGGAAGCACGAATTGAGCTCGGAGTTAACAACTTCCACTATCAAATGCTTATTGAGGGAGTTCATTCTACACCCTACCACTTTTACGTGCTTAGCATAATTTGATTTGATTTGTATTGAGGTGATTAGCATGCTACTTAATTTGTTATGTTTTGGGATGTTTACTTTTCGTAAGTTAGGATTTCCTTTTCAATAAAGGTTGGGATGATTGTGAGCTTACATTGTTTTGGATGATTTGAATGTGTGTTTCATTGTTTAATGATGGTGATTTTTATTCTTGCATGTTATGTGTTTTTGTTTTGTTTCGTATTTGTTTTGTTTCGTGTTTGTTGAGTCTTTATTTTATATTTTGTGTGTTTTCTTATTTTTGTCTTGGTATGTTTGGTGGTTTGTTTAGGGATGTTGTGAGTCATTTTTGAACATGAGTGGTGATATGTTGTGGTAGTAAGTGATGACAAGTTATGATTAAGAATCTCTACACTTTCGAATTGTGACATGTTTTACTTAACTTGTTCAATTTTGAGATGAATGTGGTGTAATAAGTTTCTTAAGGTCCAATGCATAAGCTTGTGAGAATTTGAGCCTCAACCGTGCATACATGGTTTTTCTTCATGAGTGGATTGGTTGTGTTTGATAAGCTAGAACTTGCTCAAGGACTATAGGAACGAGCCCGATTAGTGGAGATTAGTGAAATGATCTAAGGCCATCCTTGTTATTCATAGTCATTGCCATATATTTTTCTACCATGAACATCATCCCTAGTTAACCACTTTGAGCCTATAAGCCTTTTTATTGTGAATATAGCACATTACAAGCCTTGATTACCCTCTTAAACTTTATATACATACCCTTTGTGTGGGTGATTGAGGAGATGGTAGCTAGTAAGGTTTGATGAGATAAAAAAAAAAGAAATGGTAAACAAGTAAGAAAAAGGATGAAAGAGCATAAACAAGAATGAACATGCAACCTCATGACAAGAAAATGAGCAAAGAAGCAACAATAATATGCTCAAGTATTTAAAAGTTCAAAGAAGGAAGCATGCATTAAAAGAAGCTCAAAATCTAAGGAAAGTTGATGATTAGTGCTTGTGATTACCAAAGTTGAGAAAGGAAGAAAGAAAAGTGGAGAAGTTGGAGAAATTGGCCATCTCTTCGATTACTTACACTTGCTTAGTCACTATTATCCATATATTCCATACCCTACCAAAGAGCCTATCATTACATCCTTAATGAAAGACCTTTTTGATCATTAATGGAAACCTTGGCGGTTTGTGAATGTAGTCCACGAGCAAGCTTATAGCGAGTCAAGCCAATCAATTGATGAGTGTTGATTTACCTACCTTAAAGAGTGTTGAGTGAAATTTATAACCTATGTAAGGCTTGGACTAAAAGGGACTATATTACACTTTATTCTCTTTTGATTGAACTTGTTAATTTCTCATGTTATGATTTTATTGATGTAGGATGCCTTAGCATAGTTTGTAATTCTTATTGCTATTGATGTGTTATTACTTATGTTCGTTTAGTCTTTTCCTAGGTGAAAATCACTCCTCATGGTTTATCATTTTCATTGTGCGAGGACGCACAACACTTTAAGTTTGGGGGTGTGATGAGTGATATTTTCACCTAGATTTTAGTGTCTTTTTATATGTGTTTTCGTATATTTTTATCCGTATTTTATGTGTTATTTAGTTGTGTTTTGTGTTTTTATAGAAATGTGTGTGAATGAGCTTAAACCTACTATTTTCTTTTTATTTGATGCTAAATATGATAAGGAAGATGTAGGAAAAAGTGGAACTCAATTCGGAGTTGAAACGAGGGAGAACGAGCCAAAACAGTGAAGGAATCAGGGCAGCAGCAACACGACTGGCCGTGTCGGTGGCACGAGCCGTGTCGCAGTGTACGACTCATGTAGCTAACACGGGCCTGTCCAGAATGGCCGTGCGGCAACATCTATTCATCCAACACGACCACCACTTGGCCGTGTTGCGGAGCTCGATTCGTGTTGCAGCACACGACCCGTGTAGCCAACACGGGCGTGTAAGCGATGGCCGTGCGGGAGCATCAGTTCACGTAACACGGGCACCTTATGGCCGTGTTGCGCCACACGACTCGTGTCGTGCCTGGGATCAGAAAAAAATCAGAATCCTTCTAGAAGGCCCATAAGGGTATAAATACCCCTCCATTCAGATTTTATGGGAGAATCCGAATTCCAACCCTTCTACACACACCTCACACACCATTTCCTCCATTCTTCACCTTCACCTTCATCCATTCTTCATCCTTTGGATCTACCTTCATCCAACCATCAAATCCTCCATCCAAGTAGTAGAGAAGCAAGGAAGAGAGGTGAATTGCAAGAGGAAGAAGAAGATCACCATTGGAGACATTCAAGGGAGTTTTCATCTACACTTTGTATTGAAACCTATTGTTTATCATGTTTTGTAAGGAATTTAATGTCTATGTTAATTTTCTTATGGATATGAGAGGCTAATCTCCCTTGTGAGATTAGCAATATGAATTGTGTTGGATAATTTTTGGTATTTTGCAATTGAATGATTATGTTGATTGGGTTAATTGATTTTCTATCATTGATGCTTTAGATCTTGAGGTTTATGATGATTTGTGTGTTTAATTGTTTTAAGCATGTGATTAGATTGAGAAGTCAATTGCATATTTAGGATAATTAAGTGAATCATTTCATCAAACACTTCATGTGCATTATAGATTGTGAAGAGATTGAGAAGTCCTTCATAGTTTAGAACCCTTTGATAGAACATATCATTTATTAGATTGAGAAGTCAATAGATTATGTGAAGGGACTCTCATTTCAAGCTTAGTACCTAGTTGGAATTGTTTGAGTGAGAACCAATCCAATGAATGTCATTCCATATCCTATTCATTCTGAGAGTGAGTTTAGGTGATCTTAGTGTTGGCCCTTAGTCTCTTACCCATGACACATATGAATTCATTGCATGATACCTAGATTTTTCATGCTTTAAGTATTGTTAATCTCATCTCTATCTACTTGGCTCATTCATCCATCTTCCATTCATCTATCCTTTTATTTTATTGTCATTTCTTGATTATCTCCCCTTCTCGTTCATCTCTATAATACTATAACAAACACGAGATCACTTAGACCCTAGTACCTTCCTCCCTGTGGTTCGATAATTTCTTTAATTGGTCATGCCCACTATATTATGGCTAATCAATTTCCCTTCCATGTGTTGGTGTCCGGCTCTGCCTTGTGGAATATGGATGCATCACTAAGCCATGCAAATCTAATCTATAGACACAAGTAAATATGCGTGTAACACATGTGAATAACCTCGGAGCAAGAGTCGTAATTTCACCCCCCTTTCTAGGTACTATCAGTATCAATTATTTTCCACATCTAGATTCTAACCCGATATGATCTCCCTTTATAGGTACTATAAAATTATCCTCTTTATCCTGCTTACTAACCTGAATTCAATTCAATTAATAAACATTCATATATGATAGTTGTAATGAAGCTTCGGAGTTCCCTCACTTAGAATCATAACATAGAATCCTGCTCAGCAGTGAACGCACTCAATCAATAACCAAGATATGTATTCAGACTCTACATAACAGTTCATGATGCACAAAACGACTGTGAGTATGAATTAAGAAAGCACGATCATATATAAAATAAATCCACAAGTAGTGTTGTACGGAGTGTACACGTGGAAGTTAAATTAACTAGATAAAACCTTCACAACCCTAGTTCTACCAAAAAGGCTCTAGCCCATGATGTTAAGAAGAACAATCATAGGGGTTGGATAGATCTTACCCGGATGTCTGAAAAATACAAGATAAATTAGGAAATGAATAAAACCCTAGATGTGGGCGTCGTCGCGTCCTTCACTGTCTTGAATTCTCCTCTTGGTTCTCCTCATGATTCCACAATCGAATCTTCAAAGTGATGGATGGATGAAGGAAAGGAAGTGGATGATGGTTGGGGGGTGATCCCCCATTGTGGGGTGTAGTATTGTTGTGGCCTCTCTTCCTCTCTCTTGTCTTGTGTTCTTGTTGTGGCTGCATAGACCTCCTTTTATACTTGTAATCACGTCTCCTAGGGCTGGAACTGGCTTCCTTAATTATTTCACGCGTTTAGGCCTCGAAAATACAGATATGGTAAGTTCCCGAAGCTCGATTCGACCTCAAAAACAAGTCGAACCACCCCTCCAGGTCAAACTAGAGGTCAAATCACCCTTCTGGAAGCCCCATTAGCTCAGTTCGACCAGGACAACTGTTATGATGTTCCACATCGGTTCCACATGCAAGTGTGGAAGGGCATATAAGTGGGGGGTCAACCCTTCACCTTCAGCCATGGTTTTAGGTGAAGTTAGGGCTCCCTAGCTTATGTGCCTAACAACAACAGGTCGAACCAGCATGTCGTGGTTGAACCGGCACTTTTACCGTCCAGTTCGACCTCGGTTCGACCTCATGATCAGGTCGAACTGAGATGTCTCAGGTCGAATCGACTTGCGCAGTCTCACCGTTTAGCGTATGACTTCTACATCCGAGCTCCAATTCAAGTGATTCTTGCACTCATGCGATCCTCACTTTCTTGGATTTCTATCCATATAAGGAACTCACGAAAACTCAAAGAATTGAATTTGTAACAAGCCATGGAAAGTAGAACATTTGTTCTATTTGGCACAGCTCGCGCGACGTCACCACTTTGCTTATAACTTCCTCGTTCAGACTCCAAATGGGGTATTCTTTACGCCAAAACGACTCTCTATTCAGTGGCTTTCCAATCATGTATCACATTACCAGTTTTTATCTCCACACAAACACACAAAAATTATGAAATTTGGACGTGCGTTTCAGCATTCTTGCACAAATTGCACCTTTTCTCCAACTTTACACTTTTGATCCCTTTTTCCACCTAAAACACAATAAAACACCTGAAGTGCACCTTTATCTCATATATATTATATATAAGACACTTGTGCTAATATATAATAATAATTCCAATCAAGAAGGTGTTAAATTGGACAATAAAACACGCTTATTTTCACTCTCATCAACACTTCAAGCTTAACAAATGACATTAGGTACCAAAATAGAGCACAACTTCTTCAAAAATCAATCCTAAAACTCATCAATCATGAGTAACTCCGCAATCACTCAAAATATAAAACAAAACACCACTGAACATTAGGCAAGTTGCAAAAAATCGACACATCAAAATTGGTAAAAATTTTAACTATGTCGAAAAAAATCAACTCCCCTAACAAACGTTACAAAGAAAAGATTATACTATAGGTGCTCATTGAGGTAAACTTAGTAGAAACTATAGGTGAAACTAAGTTTGCAAAGATATGTAATTGCCGATAAAGAAGCACTTCAAATATAAAAATTTCTTACTCACACGAAAGAAATAAACCAACAAAACGGGAGGGAAAGCCCCCAACAGGCGCTCATGTTTAACGTCGGAGAGTCACGACGGTACCAATCTATGACAAGGTATCTTCAAAGATGTCCAGCGACCTATAATGCTTCAATCGATGCCCATTCGCCGCAATAATGTCTCCATCCTTATCAATAAGCTCAAAACTCTCCCCTCCACAGGCTCTATGAATCATGAACGGTCCTATCCATTTCGACTTCAATTTCCCTGCGAAAAACTTTAAACGAGAGTTAAAAAGTAATACCTCATCTCCTTGCTTGAACTCTTTGTATGATATCTTAGAATTATACCACTTCTTCATCCTTTCCTTGTAAATCTCTGAATTCTTATATGCACGACTCCTTAACTCATCAAGTTGATTAATGTGAGTCATCCTCAACTCCCTCACATCCTTACGAGACAAGTTCAAGCTCCTTAGAGCCCAAAACGCTTTGTGTTGGATCTCCACAGGCAAGTGGCATGGCTTCCCATAGATAATCTGATACGGTGACATATCCAACACCGTCTTATAAGTTGTTTGGAACCCTCATAACATATCATCGAGCATCATAGCCCAATCTTTCCTACTAGTTCTTACCACCTTCTCCAAGATTTGCTTCACTTGACGGTTAGAGACCTCCGCTTGCCCATTCGCTTGAGGATGATAGGGTGTAGTAACCCTATGCTTTACACCATAATCCTTGAGCACCTTTTCCTAAAATTTATTGACAAAGTGAGACCCTCCATCACTCACTAATTCTCTAGGAACTTCAAAGCAGGCAAAGATATGCTTCTTCAAGAAATATATGACAGTCCTTGAATCATTCAAGTGAGTGGGAATGGCTTCCACCCACTTAGAAACATAATCCATAGCTAAAAGGATGTAGAGAAACCCATTCGACGGGGGAAAAGGCCCCATAAAATCGATCCCCCACATATCAAAGATCTCCACAATAATGCTCGGCTGAAGCATCATCTCGTCTCTCCTACTTATATTCCCCATGTGCTGACATCTATCGCAAGACGCCACATAGGTCTCACAATCTTTGAACAAAGTAGGCCAATAGAGAGCGGACTGAAGTACCTTGGCTGCTGTCTTTTGAGCTCCGAAGTGCCCCCCATTCGGTTGTGCAGGCAGAACTCAAAAACACTCTCCATTTCCATCTCAGGCACACACTTACAGATGATAGAATCCGTGCATATTTTATACACAAAAGGATCATACCATATAAAGGTCTCAACATCTCTTTTGAATTTAGCAAGTTGATAATGGTTGAGATCCCTCGGAATTTCACCCACAGCAATGTAATTAACATAATCCGCATACCATGAGTCAACCCCTTGTGCAGCAACCACACACGCTCGTTCAGCCCCTTCAATGAACACAGTCATAATCTTCTCATCAGGGAACATCTCCTCGATATAATCGAAAGAATCATCACAATGCTCCCTTGACTCTAACCTCGATAAGTGATTAGCCAACACATTCTCCATACCTTTCTTATCTCGGATCTCCAAATCAAACTCCTAAAGTAGAAGAATCCACCTTATGATTCTAGGTTTCCTCTTCTTCTTCATCAAGTACCGAATCGCAGAATGATCCGTGTACGCTATAGTCTTTATGCCAATCAAATACTGACAAAACTTGTTGAAAGCATACACCACTGCCAAGAAGTCCTTTTCAGTCACCGTGTAGTTCTTTTGTGCTGCATCAAATGTCTTACTCGCATAGTAAATGGCGCAGAACTTCTTCTCCCTCAGCTGTCGAAGCACCACTCTAAGTGCTACATCACTTGCATCACACATAAGTACAAACGGTTGAGTCCAATCTGGTGTGATCAAGATAGGTGCAGTAATAAACGTCTCTTTCAAAACCTAAAAAGGCGTCAAACATTCATCATCGAACACCAAAGGAACATCATTTTCAAGCAAATGAGACAAGGGTTTGGAGTATTTTAAGAAGTCTTTGATAAATCTTCTATAAAAACCGGCATGTCCAAAGAAGGACCGCACTCCTCTTTCATTGGTCGGTGGTGGATGCTTCTCAATTGCCACTACTTTTGCTCTATCCACCTGCAATCCCTTGGCAGAAACATGATGCCCAAGAACAATCCCATCTCTCACCATGAAGTGGCACTTCTCCCAATTCAAGACAAGATTAGTTTCTTGATACCTCTGCAACACAGTATCAAGGTTAGATAAACAAATATCAAAGGAGGAACCAAATATAGAAAAATCATCCATGAACACCTCCATGATCTTCTCTATCAACCCATCAAAAATTGCCATCATGCATCGCTGAAAAGTAGCAGGCACATTACACAATTCAAATGGCATCTTTCTAAAAGAAAAAGTCCCGTACGAGCAAGTAAAAGTCGTATTTTCCTTATCCTTAGGAGCAATCATGATTTGATTATAACCCGAGTACCCATCCAAAAAATAATAAAACTCATACCATGCGAGACGATCAAGCATTTGATCCATGAAAGGAAGGGGAAAGTAGTCTTTGCATGTATTTTCATTCAGTTTCCTGTAATCCATACACACACGCCATCCTGTTGGAATCCTAGTAGCTATTGCCTCACCATCTTCAGTTTTCTTAATAGTCATGGCCCATTCTTAGCAACAACATGAAACGGACTCACATGGGGACTATCACTAATAGGATAAATAATACCGGCATCTAACCAAGCTAGGATTTGCTTCCTAATCACCTCCTGAATCGCGGGATTCACCCTCCGCTGATTTTGGATACTACTCTTGGCCTCATCTAACAACCTTATCTTATGCATGCAATATGAAGGATTACTGCCCTTCAAATCATCAAGAGACCACCCAATCGCAGACTTGTACTTTCTACGAACATCTAACAACTCCTCTAGTTGATCATCATCAAGGGAAGAAGATACTATTACCGGATATTTCTCATTGTTACCAAGAAAGGCATACTTCAAGTGTTGTGGTAACGGTTTCAGCTCCTCTTTCTTCTCTTCCATCGGAGTGCTCTCTCGATCGAAAGGCAAGTACTTCCTAGTCCACTTCACTTCCTCATCCTTAGTATTCTCCATTGCGTACCTGTCATCACCCAAAGCAAGTAAGTTTTCAAGATATTCAATACATACCTCATTGGAGAGATCATCAAGCTCCGTATTGATATAAGTAAGAGACTCTATCAAACATGTCTCAAGCGGATCCTTAGATAGGATCAAATACATATCTTCCTTCACAATCTCCTCCACCACGTCAATGCTATGACACTGAGACTCCATGGACATCTTCATTGCTTTGTCAAGGTTGAATAACACCTCTTCCTTGTCCATCTGCAACCTTAACTCCCCCTTTCGAACATCAATCATGGCCCCAGCAGTAGCAAGGAAAGGTCTCCCCAAGATAAGAGGGACATTATCCTTGTCATCATCCATCTAAAGTACAAGAAAATCCACAGGAAAAACTAGTTTCTCCACTTTGACAAGAACATCTTTAATGATACCTTTTGGAAACGTCATCGACCTGTCCGCCAATTATAGAGCAACTGTTGTAAGAGATAACTCCCCCAAACCAAGACTCTGAAAGATAGACAATGGCATCAAGTTGATGCTTGCCCCAAGATCGCACAAGGCTCGTCGTGCCAGCCCAGCCCTTTTCCAATCTCGCACAAGATAATGAAGCTTCTCGAATCCTTCATCTTTTGTGGCAACTTTCTTTGGATAATCGAGCTGCAATTTTTAGACAAGTTCACCGTCTCAATTCTGTTTAAGCTTCTCTTCTTCAACAATATATCTTTAAGGAATCGGGCATAGTATGTCATCTCAATTATTTCCTCAGAGAAAGGAATACTCAAGCTTATCTTATTTATGATATCTGAAACCTCTTGAACTTCTATTCCAATCCCTTCTTGACCAGCTTATAAGGAAATGGCGGTGGTATCTTCTTTTTGGGAATGCCCCACTCATCACGATTAATATTTTCCGCTTTATCCTTCTCAGCTCTCAATCTCTTGGCTCTTTCCCACTTCTTCTCCGCTATGATCTCAGTATTCTGCTCATTTGGAACCAATGGAGTAATGTCCACATCACGACGAATGTTCGGTGATGAAATAGGTATAGCACGAGGCAGTTCGACCTGGAGGTCTGGTCGAATTAGGCACATAGTGGTTGAATTGATCAGCTGGAACACTATTCTCACTCAGTATCACCGATTCGACCTGAAGGTCTGGTCAAATCGATGTCCCCTTGGTCAAATTGGCTTACTGTATAATTTTTACCCTCCGATTCGACCTGGATTCGACCTGATGCCAGGTCAAATCAACATTGTGTTGGTCAAATTGGGCTTCTGACGAAACAGAGTGCTCTGGACGATTGGATTTGACTTTGATTCGACCTAATGGCCAGGTCAAATCGACATGACATTGGTCGAATCGAGCTTCTGCAAAAACAGAGTGTTCGGGAAGGGTGGATTCGACCTGCTGGCCAGGTCAAATCGATTAAGGGTTGGTCGAATCAAGGCTCTCTTGCTTCCAAATCATGTCCAGTAGGCCAATTCGACCTCCCCTAATGGATTCGACCTATAGTGTAGGTCGAATCAAGGTCGAATCAGGGTCAAATTGAGCTCTTGACGTCTCTACTTTTGATTCCGGCCTCATCGGTCCCTCGTACTGTGTTCCCAACCTCAATGTAATGGCGTTGTAGGACTTTGGATTCTCGATACTTTGAGACGGGAGCTTCATTTTCTCAATAGTTTGAGAGAGCTTGTTAATACTTCCTGCCATCTCCCCCATCAACAATGTAAGGTCCTTCACTTTCTTTGACAAATCCTCATGGTTTGCATCAATCTTTTTTTCTAACAAGGCCTCAAGACGATCCACTCTAGCATCATTCCTAGCCATGTACCTGTTCACCGTATCCTTGAAACCAGGCTTTCCTTCTTTCACTTTTGCACCCGGATCAACACCCATCGGAGGTTGAATTGCATTGTTCGGACTGCTCTATGAAAACTCCAGCCTCCTAGGCTGTTGATAGTTACCCGGGGAACCACGGTTGTTGTAGTTCCCTTGGTAATTCCGGTTGCCTTGATTTTGATACCTTGTCCCTTGAATACTTTAGCCCATGGCATAGTTTGCTTCTTCCATATCCTCTTGGATCGGCCCCTCATTAATTACTTCCTGCTGCATGATCGGTACGCGCTGAGATATATCGCTGATTTGCTTTTGTTGGGACTCAAGTAGCTTGTTGATAGATGACAAGCTAGAGACGATCTCATCCTCTCTACTTGTTTTTACCATAGCATGTTCCACCTTAGCTACCTTTCCAAGGACATAAGTACCTCTAACTCTATCAGTTGGCCAATCTCTCGAATTCATCGAAATATCTTCAAACAACTTCTCGACCTCTACGGATGACTTAGTAAGCAATGCTCCATTAGAAGGAGCATCCAATAATACACGTGAATCACAGTCCAATCCATTGTAGAATATGCTGATATATTGAACTTTAGATAGCCCATGTTGAGGACACTTACGAAGCATGTCCTTGAATCTATCCCACGCTTCATGAAACTTCTCTCCACTACCAATATCAAATTGGTTAATGTCTTGCTTCATCTTAAACACCTTCGATGGTGGCATGTATCTCTCCAAGAACTTCAACTTTAATTGCTCCCAGGTAGTACATTCAGCTGCATTGATAGTATCGTACCAATCTCTTGTCTTTTCAGATAACGAGAATTTAAAAAAGAGGATCTTCCAAGCATCTTCATGTTCTCCTGCATCTTTTTGAGTACTTGCATAGCCAAGAACTTGTTTAGATGCCGCTGCAGATCCTCGAAAGTCCCTCCGATGAAGGAGTTCCTTTCTATCATGCTAATAAGAGCGGGATGAAGATCAAAATCCGCGTTATCCCCTCTTGCTCCTAGAAGCACAGAATTTCCAGCCCCATTATTATTGAAAACCTCACGGATGGTTAGATTATCCGGATTCGCTGCCATGTTGACTGTCTCTACTTCCAAATTAACTTCGGTTGTAGCTTCAATCGTTTGCGAAATTTGCCCGTCAACTTCAACTCCAAGGTTAAGAGCTTAAGTTGGATCTATGGTCTTGGTCTTACTCTTCTTTTTCTTTTTCTTTTTCGATGATGCTCCAACCATAGGATTATAAAGTTAATGTTCACCTTTCTTTGATCTCGTGAGCATACACTTGAAAAGAAATAGAGTTAAAACAGTAAAACAAAGAAAAATAGTCCTAATAAATTAGAAATAACAAAAAGATATTTTAAGCCGTCCCCAGCAACGGTGCCAGAAACTTGATAGGTGTTTTCTCAACACACAATTTAATCCTCAAGTATGAAGGATATTAATCATAGTTTCGAAGGTGACCCACCGATCGCCCTACCAATCAATTCACCGATTGACCCACCGACTAAGGGTACGATGCACCCTTAGAGCCACCTTCCCGAATCAACTCCCATCCCTCTGGGTCTATTAACCTGGTGTAAAGCCCCAATGTGGGATCCCACCCCGGGGGATCATAATGGGTTGATCGGTGACCCACCGATTGGCCTATCGATCAATTCATCGATCGCCCCACCCACTAAGGGAACGATGCATCCCTAGAGCCACACTACAGAGACAAAAACTCCCATCCCTCTGGGTTTATTAACTCGGCGTAAGGCCCCAATGCGGGATCCCACCCCTAGGGATCCCAACGGGTTGATCCATCGATCGCCCTACCGAACAATTCACCGATCGCTCCACCGACTAAGGGTATGATGCACCCCAAGAGCCACCCTATCGAGACAAAAACTCCCATCCCTCTGGGTCTATTAACCCAGTGTAAGGCCCCAACCCGGGATCCCACACCTGGGGGATCCCAAAGGATTGAACGATGACCCACCGATCGACCTACTGATCAATTCACCGATTGCCCCACCTACTAAGGGTACGATGCACCCTTAGAGCCACCTTCCAAAATAAATCCGATCAATCCAGGTCTATTAACCCGGCGTAAGGCCCCAACATGGCATCCCACCCCTGGGGGATCCCACTCCCGAAGGATCCCAATGGGATGATCACTGACCCACCGATCGCCCTACCGATCAATTCACTAATCGCCCCACCGACTAAGGGTACGATGCACCCTTAGAGCCACCTTCCCGAATCAACTATTATCCCTCTGGGTCTACTAACCCAGCATAAAGCCCCAACATGGGATCCCATCCCGGGGGATCTAAACAGAGTGTTCGGTGACCCACCGATCACCTTACCGATCAATTTACTGATCGCACCCACCGACTACGGGTACGATATACCCCTAGAGCCACCCTACAGAGTCAAAAACTCCCATTCCTATGTGTTTATTAGCCTGGCGTAAGGCCCCAATGTGGGATCCCACTCTGTGGGATCCCAATTGGTTGATCGGTGACCCACCGATTGCCATACCGATCAATTCACCGATCTTCCCACCGACTAAGGGTACGATGCACCCATAGAGCCACCCTACCGAGACAAAAACTTCCATCCCTCCGGGTCTATTAACCCGACGTAAGTCCCCAACATGGGATCCCATCCTCGGGGGATCCCAACGGGTTGATCGGTGATCCACCGATCGTCCTACCGATCAATTCACCGATTACCCCACCGACTAAGGGTACAATGCACCCTTAGAGCCACCTTCCCGAATCAACTCCCATCCCTCCGGGTCTATTAACTAGGCATAATTCCTAATGCTGGATCTCACCCCAGGGGGATCCCAATGGATTGATCGGTGACCAACCGATCACCCCACCGACTAAGGGTATGATGCACCCTTAGAGCCACCTTCCCGAACCAACTCTCATCCCTCCAGGACTATTAACCTGTCATAAGACCCAAACGTAGGATCCCTCCTCTAGGGGATCCCAACGGGTTGATCGGTGACCCAACGATCGCCCTACTGATCAATTCACCGATTGCACCACCGACTAAGGGTACGATGCACCCTTAGAGCCACCTTCCCGAATAAAATCCCATCCATCTGGGTCTATTAACCCGGCGTAAAGCCCCGACATGGGATCTGATGATCATTTTCTCAACACACAATTAATCCCCAAGTATGAAGGATATCAACTGTAGTTTCGAAAGGTGACCAAGTGAATATCGAACCCAAGGACGGCGTACTATCAATTTAATTATTATCTAAATTAATTAAGATAAGTGACAATAAAAGTTGATGGATTTAATTAACAACTACTAAACAATTAATTAAAATATTAAATAATAAAAAATATCACTTGAAGAATACGAAAGTGGATCAAGTAGGAGAATAGGTAGCTCTAGGATAATCCAGTTTTACTCATTAATTTCCCTTCCATGTGTCAATGTCCGACTCTGCCTTGTGGAATATGGACGCATCACTAAACCATGCATATCTACTCTATAGATACAAGTAAACATGCGTGTAACACGTGTGAATAACCTCGGAGCAAGAGATATAATTTCACCCCCCCTTTCTAGGTACTATCAGTATCAATTATTTTCCCCTAGGATTGATACTCTACTCGATATGATCTCCCTTTATAGGTACTATAAAATTATCCTCTTTATCCTACTTATTAACCCGAATTCAATTCAATTAACAAGTATTCATATAAGATAGTTCTAATAAGACTTCGGAATCCCTTCACTTAGAATTATAACATAAAAACCTGCTCAACAGTGAAGGCACTCAACCAATAACCATGTTATGTATTCAAACTCTACACAACGATTATTGATGCACAAAATGAGTATGAGTATAGATTAAAAAGGCACAATCTTATATAAAATAAACCATAAGTAGTGTTGTGCGGAGTATACACATAGAAGATCAATTAATTCATAAAACCATCAAAACTTCTAGATCTACCAAAAAGGCTCTAGCCCATGGTGTTGTAGGAAACACACATGGGGGTTGGATAGATCTTACCCGGATGTCCGAAAAATACAAGATAAATTAGGAAACGAATGATATGGTGTCTTCATGTACTTCTCCGTCTTGAATCCTCCACTTGGTTCTCCTCTTGATTCCACAAACGAATCTTCAAAGTGATGGATGGATGGAGGAAAGGAAGTGGATGATGGATAGGGGGTGATCCCCCCTTGTGTGGTGTTGTATGTTGTGGCCTCTCTTCTTCTCTCTTGTTGTTGTGTTCTCCCTTCTTTTGTGGCTTCATAGACCTCCTTTTATACTTGTAATCACGTCTCCTAGGGCTGGAATGGGCTTTTCAAGTGATCACACGCATTTAGGCCTCGAAAATACGGATATGGCAAGTTCCCGAAGATCGATTCGACCTCCCAAACAGGTCAAACCAAATAGGGGAAGTCGAACCATGGTCAAACTACCCTTCTGGACATCCTAGGTGCATGGTTCGACCAGCCAACAGGTCGAACCATGCATGTTGTGGTCGAACCAGCTATTTTCCATCCAGTTCGACCTCGGTTCGACCTGAAGTAGGTCGAATCGATTTGCGCAGACTCACCATTTTGCGTATAACTTTCACATCCAACCTCCGAATTAAGTGATTTTTGTGCTCACGCGATCCTCTCTTCTATCCATATCAATAAATTATAATAACTCCAAGAATTGAATCTGTAACAAGTCATGGAATATAGAACATCTGTTCTGTTCGGCGTAGCTAGCGCGGCGTCACCACTTTGCTCATAACTTCCTCGTCCGACCTCCAATTTGGATGTTCTTTACGCCAAAACAACCCTCTCTTCAGTGGCTTCTTAACCATGTATCACACTACCAGTTTTAACCTCAACAAAAATATAGAATAATTATGAAAGTTGGACGTGCGTTTTCAGCATTCTTTCACAAACTGCACCTTTTTCCTAACTTTGCACTTTTGGTCCTTTTTCAACCTAGAACACAAAAAAATACCTCAAGTGCACCTTTTTCTCACATATAATTAATATAAGACCATTGCGCTAATATATAACAAGAATTTCCATCAAAAAGGTGTTAGATTGGACACTTAAACACGCTTATTTTTACTCTCATCAATACCCCAAACTTACCCGTTGCTCGTCCCGAGGCAACAAAATAAAAATAAAGAGAGAGAGAGTATGAAAATTAGCGGGGAAATAAGGACTATGGCACATACCCCATTCACAATACAATTGTCCTCAACTTAGGTCATGCAACTCTTATTACATGTAATAATCAATTCATAACATATAAGTTAAGACAATCACCACCAATTCAAATGCTCCATTGACATGTTCTCACGGAAAGTATATATCACTCACACTCAAGTGTAAAAGATGTACACTTATGGGTTAAGGTGTTTACCTTAACGCTCAAATTCAATTCAAGTGCATGCGTAACCATAAGCTTGCCAAAAGTCTCAAACTCTCCACCACTAAAAGTATGATTCGACAATGTAATCAAAAAGGACTTTTCTTTTGGATGTAATGTTGGCTCTTTGGTAATGGCAGGAAACATATGGATAAAGTGACTCAATTAGTAGAGAATTAAAATCGGAGATCTTTTGTACTGTATATTTTTTTACACTTCAAGGCTATCCAACTTTATGCTCTTCTAATTTTCTTTTCTCTCCTTTCCTTCAAGCTCAACATACTTTTTCTTTTCTTTCCTTCTTTTTTCCTTTCTTGAGGTACCAGTTTCGGGCACTACCTCTAACATCTCGAGGTACCAATTTCGGGCACTACCCCTAAGCAACTTATTTTTAAGCTCATATTTTTTTAGCTCATAATCACTTGTACAGCTCCAAATATTTTATTCCTTCCAAACTCCATGAAAATTAATTCACACACTTTGACAACATTTAATTCTCCACTAAATATAGGAATTTAAGGCTCAAATAGGATATCAAAGTGGGTATCTTCATAGGTTGCCAAAGAAATAAGATTTTTAGGCTCAACGGGGCTAACTACGGATATATAATTATTTGGTAGGAATTATTTGGCTAAGTGACTCATAAATTCAAGGATGGCCTTAGATCATTTCCCATCATCTAACACACATGTAGTTTCAAGTAAGACAAGAGGCAAGTTCTAGAATACACGCACAAGAATGATACTCACCAGAAAAGAAATATCATGTGATTATGTACATGATCAACGAGGCTCAAAATCTCACATGGGTTTTAACAAGTAACAGAGCACTCTTCATGGTAAGTAATATCCCACAAGTACACATAGAACTTCATATCACAATATAACTCAAGTACACTTCCTTCATCAATTTCAAGAGCATATGAATTTCAAAGACAATTTTAACAATATAAGCTCATGTGGATCACAAAACCAAAAACACAATCCTTCCACTCCATGAATTAAAAGCAAATATAAAAATTAGAATAAGGAAACGAGGGCACCTAATATAACCTTCAACGTACGCACGAGCTCCTCGAGTCAAAGCCTCAATGTAGAACTCGTCTTGCCACCTAGTTACCCTTTTCTATCATCAAAGCTCAAGCACACTCATCATCACAATATTCATCAATAATAAAATAGGACAACTATAAGAAAGAATTAATTGACTATCTAATCAACTCCACACACACTAGAAACAACACTGAACACTAGGCAAATTGCAAAAAATCGACACATCAAAACTGATTAAAGTTTCAACATACCACAAAAATCAACTTCCCTAGCAAACATTACAAAGAAAAGATTATACTCTTGGTGCTTCAATGAGGTAATAACATCACACTTCCCCCCAAACTTAGTAGAAACGTAAGTCGAAACTAAGTTTGAAAAGAGATGTAATTGCCGATTAGTAAGCACCTTAAATATAAAAATTTCTTACTCACACGAAAGAAATAAAGCAATAAAATGGAAGGGCAAGCCCCCAACAGGCGTTCATGTTTAACGTCGAAGAGTCACGACGGATTACCTTTGTAGGCTACTTGATCGGAGGACGGTCTTGTCGCATCCTCACCTTCAAGTACTTCCTTTCCCTCTTCTTGTCTACACTCAACACCTCACCTTTCTTGGTCACAAAAATATGATCATTGAAATTTCCTTCCTCCCATGGCTGTCTAGACGCCTCCTTGTCAATCTTCCACTTAAATTCAGAATCATATGTCTTAGAAAAATCAAGATTAAACAAGTTAGAAACCACGTCAATGCTCTTGCATGATTGAGTTTCCATGGGCATCTTCATGGCATGATCAAGAGAGAAAACCACATCTTCATTATCCTTCTGCAGTCTAAGCTTCTCGGCTCCCAACTTCTTTGCTCTTTACCACTTCTTCTCCATTGTAAGCTCAGTATTCTGCTCATGTAATAGTACTGGAGTAACATCAACATCATGCGGAGCATTCGGCGTAGAAACAGGTGCATTCTGGACTGGTTCGACCTAGGTTCGACTAGGGGTACTGGTCGAACCAGGTACATAGTGGTCGAACCGAGCTCCTGGAAGTCCATTCTCACTTTGTAATTTGGGTTCGACCTGGGTTCGACCAGGGGTACTGGTCGAACCAACTCCCCCAGGTCGAATCGGCTCTCTGGATTAAATCTAACTTCCGGTTCGATCTTGGTTCGACCTGTGGGACAGGTCAAATCGTATCCTACGTGGTCAAATCGATACTGCGATAAAACAGGGTGCTCCAGACATTGAGGTTCGACGTGGGTTCGACCTTCAGGACAGGTCGAACCACCCTTGCTTTGGTCAAACTGATAATCTGGAAAAATAGAGTGCTCCGCATGGTATGGTTTGACCATGGTTCGACCTGTAGGCCAGGTCAAACCAGAGGCTGGTTGGTCGAATCGCTGCCTGGATATGTCTGTTTTTTATTTCGGCCTCATAAGTCCTTCGTACTGTGTTCCAGACCTCAATGTGATGGCATTATTCTTCAATGTTTGTGTCAATTGATTCACATTCGCGGTCATCTACCCCATCATCAAGGTAAGGTCCTTCAACTGCTTAGACAAATCTGCACGATCAACATTCATGGTATCCTCAAGATGATCAATCCTTGCATCATTCTCAGCCATGTATCGATGGAAGGTATCTTCAACACTCTTCACTTCTTGCTGCTGCCTACTAGGCCCCCTTAGTGTCAATTTTGTGATCTGCTTCTGCTGGGACTCTAGTAGCTTATTGATGTTAGCTAGACTAGAGACGATATCATCATCCCTATTCGACTTCACTACTTGATGTTCAACCTGTGCTACCTTTCTAAGTATATATGATCCTCTATCTCTCTCCGTAGGCTAGCCACGTAAATTCATAGAGATGTCTTCAAACAACTTTTCCGCTTCAAGTGCTGTCTTAGATAACAGCGCTCCTCCTGATGATGCATCAATAAAAACACGTGACTCACAATCCAATCCATAGTAGAAGATGCTTATATACTCAGCCTAGACATTCCATGTTGTGGACACCTCCTGAGCATGTCTTTAAACTTATCCCACGCCTCATAAAATATCTCACCCTGATTCATAACAAATCGGGTGATCTCTTGCTTCATTTTTAAGATCCTTGAGGGTGGCATGTATCTATCTAAGAACTTCTGCTGCAATTGGTCCTATGTAGTACAGTCAGCTGCATCAAGAGTGTCATACCAAGCTTTCGCCTTATCAATCAAAGAGAACTTGAATAAGGCGATCCGCCTAGCATTATCATTAGCTCCAACTCCTTTTTGAGTATTTGCATAACCAAGAAATCTTCGGAGATGTTGATATGGATCTTCAAAACAACCTCCAGAAAAGGGATTCGTTTCCACCATGCTAATAAGAGTGGGATGTATCTCAAAATCATCATCTTCCCCCCTTGCTCCAATCAACCCCATGTTACCAATTCCATAATTCGTGAAACTTTCACGTATGGCAACATTATTCGGATCCTGTCTTGCTCCGGCCATGTTTAGGTCAATGTGTTATTCGTTCCTTTCCTTCCTCTCATTTTTCAAGCGCACAAGTAACTCAGAAAAATTCAAGGTTAGATAGAAAATAAATAATCACAAATAAAAGAAGAAAAAAAATCTTAATCAACTAGAAATAATAAAATCAATAATAACAGCCGTCCCCGGTAACGGCGCCAAGAACTTGATGAGCGTTTTCTCAACACACAATTAATCCCCAAGTATGAAGGATATCAATTGTAGTTTCGAAAGGTGACCAAGTGAATATCGAACCCAAGGGACGGTGTACTATCAATTTAATTATTATCAAAATTAATTAAGATAAGTGACAATAAAAGTTGATGGATTTAATTAACAACTACTAAATAATTAATTAAAATACTAAATAATAAAAAATATCACTCGAAGAATACGAAAGTGGATCAAGTAGGAGAATAGGTAGCTCTAGAATAATCCAGTTTTTCTCACTAATTTCCCTTCCATGTGTCAATGTCCGATTCTGCCTTGTGGAATATGGACGCATCACTAAACCATGCATATCTACTCTATAGACACAAGTAAACATGCGTGTAACACGTGTGAATAACCTCGGAGCAAGAGATATAATTTCACCCCCCTTTCTAGGTACTATCAGTATCAATTATTTCCCCTATGATTGGTACTCTAACCCGATATGATCTCCCTTTATAGGTACTATAAAATTATCCTCTTTATCCTACTTATTAACTCGAATTCAATTCAATTAACAAGTATTGATATAAGATAGTTCTAATAAGACTTCGCAATCCCTTCACTTAGAATTATAACATAAAACCCTGCTCAACAGTGAACGCACTCAACCAATAACCATGTTATGTATTCAGACTCTACACAATGATTATTGATGCACAAAACGACTATGAGTATGGATTAAAAAGGCACAATCTTATATAAAATAAATCATAAGTAGTGTTGTATAGAGTATACACATAGAAGATCAATTAATTCATAAAACCATCAAAACTCCCAGATCTATCAAAAAGGCTCTAGCCCATGGTGTTGTAGGAAACACATATGGGAGTTGGATAGATCTTACCCGGATGTCCGGAAAATACAAGATAAATTAGGAAACGAATAAACCCTAGATATAACGTCTTCATGTCCTTCTCCATCTTGAATCCTCCTCTTGGTTCTCCTCTTGATTCCGCAAACGAATCTTCAAAGTGATGGATGGATGGAGGATAGGAAGTGGATGATGGATGGTGGGTGATCCCCCCTTGTGGGCTGTTGTATGTTGTGGCCTCTCTTCTTCTCTCTTGTTGTTGTGTTCTCCCTTCTTTTGTGGCTTCATAGACCTCCTTTTATACTTGTAATCACGTCTCCTATGGCTGGAATGGGCTTTTCAAGTGATCACACGCGTTTAGGCCTCGAAAATACGGATATGGAATAGGGGAGGTCGAGCCATGGTCGAACCACCCTTCTGGACGTCCCAGGTGCATGGTTCGACCAGCCAACAGGTCGAACCATGCATGTCGTGGTCGAACCAGCTATTTTTCCATCCAGTTCGACCTGAAGCAGGTCGAATCGATTTGCGCAGGCTCACTGTTTCGTGTATAACTTTCACATCCAACCTCCGAATTGAGTGATTTTTATGCTCACAAGATCCTCTCTTCCTGGAATTTCTATCCATATAAATAACTTATAATAACTCCAAGAATTTAATCTGTAACAAGTCATGGAATGTAGCACATCTGTTCTGTTCGGCACAGCTCGCGCGGCGTCACCACTTTGCTCATAACTTCCTCGTCTGACCTCCAATTTGGATGTTCTTTACGCCAAAATGACCCTCTCTTCAGTGGCTTTCCAAATATATCACAATACCAGTTTTAGCTCCACACAAACACAGAATAATTATGAAAGTTAGACGTACGTTTTCAGCATTCTTTCACAAATTGCACCTTTTTCCTAATTTTGCACTTTTGGTCCTTTTTCCACCTAAAACACAACAAAACACCTCAAGTGCAACTTTTTCTCACATATAATGAATATAAGACCATTGTGCTAATATATAACAAGAATTTTCATCAAAAATGTGTTAGATTGGACACTTAAACATGCTTATTTTCACTCTCATCAGGATGCTACCCTTGGGGATCCCAACAGGTTGATCAGTGACCCACCGATCGCCCTACCAGTCAATTCACCGATCGTCCCACCGATTAAGGGTACGATGCACCCCTAGAGCCACCTTACAGAGACAAAAACACCTATCTCTCCTAATTTATTTACCCGGTGTAAGGCCCCAACATGGGAACCCACCCCCGGGGGATCCTAACGAGTTGATCGGTGACCCACCGATCGCTGTACCGATCAATTCACCGAACGCCCCATCGACTAAGGGTACGATGCACCCCAAGAGCCATCCTACCGAGACAAAAACTCTAATCCCTCTGAGTCTATTAACTCGGCGTAAGGCCCCAATGCGGGATCCCACCACCGGGAGATCCCAATGCGTTGATCGGTGACCCACCGATCCCCCTACCGATCAATTCACCGATTGACCCACCGACTAAGGGTACGATGCACCCTTAGAGCCACCTTCCCGAATCAACTCCCATCCCTCTGGGTCAATTAGCATGGCGTAAAGCCCTAATGCGGGATCCCACCCCCGGGGATCGTAATGGGTTGATCGGTGGCCCACCGATCGGCCTACCGATCAATTCACCGATCGCCCCACCCACTAAGGGTACGATGCATCCCTAGAGCCTCACTACCGAGATAAAAACTCCCATCCCTCTGGGTTTATTAACCCAGCGTAAGGCCCCAACGCGAGATCCCACCCCTGGGATCCCAACAGATTGATGGGTGACCCACCGATCGTCCTATCGAACAATTCACTAATCGCCCCACGGACTAAGAGTACGATGAACCACAAGAGCCACCTTATCGAGATAAAAACTCCCATCTCTCTGGGTCTATTAACCCGGTGTAAGGCCCCAACCCGAGATCCCACACAAGGGGATCCCAACGGGTTGATCGGTGACCGACCGATTGCCCTACCGATAAATTCACCAATTACCCCACCGATTAAGGGTACGATGCACCCTTAGAGCCACCTTCCCAAATGAAATCCTATCAATTCGGGTCTATTACCCTGGCGTAAGGCCCCAACATGGCATCCCACCTCTGGGGGATCCCAACGGGTTGATCGGTGACCCACCGATCGCCCTACCGATCAATTCACCGATCGCCCCAACAACTAAGGGTACGATGCACCATTAGAGCCACCGTACAGAGATAAAAACTCCTATCCCTCCGTGTCTATGAACTTGGCAAAAGGCCCCAATGCCGGATCCCACTCCCGGGGGATCCCAACGGGTTGATCACTGACCCACCGATCCCCTACCGATCAATTCACCAATCGCCCCACCGACTAAGAGTACGATGCACCCTTAGAGCCACCTTCCTAAATCAACTATCATCCCTCTGGGTCTATTACCCCAGCATAAAGCCCCAACATGGGATCCCATCCAGGGGGATCTAAATGGAGTGTTCGGTGACCCACCGATCACCCTATCGATCAATTTATTGATCGCGCCCACAGACTAAGGGTACGATACACCCCTAGAGACACCCTACAGAGTCAAAAATTCCCATTCGCATAGGGCCCCAACGTGGGATCCCACTCTGTAGGATCCCAATGGATTGATTGATGACCCACCGATTGCCATACCGATCAATTTGCCGATCTTCCCACCGACTAAGGGTACGATGCACCCATAGAGCCACCCTACCGAGACAATAACTCCCATCCCTCTGGGTCTATTAACCCGACGTAAGTCCCCAACATGGGATACCACCCCCGGGGGATCCCAACGGGTTGATCGGTGATCCATCGATCGCCCTACCGATCAATTCACCGATTATCCCACCGACTAAGGGTACAAGCACCCTTAGAGCCACCTTCCCGAATCAACTCTCATCCCTCTGGGTCTATTAATCCAGCGTAAGCCCCAACACTGGATCTCACCCCAGGGGATCCCAATGGATTGATCAGTGACCAACCGATTGCCCTACCGATCAATTCACCGATCGCCCCACCGACTAAGGGTACGATGCACCCTTAGAGCCACCTTCCCGAATCAAATCTCATCTCCTCCGGGTCTATTAACCTGACGTAAGGCCCCAACGCGGGATCCCACCCCTAGGGGATCCCAACAGGTTGATCGGTGACCCACGGATTGCCCTACCGATCAATTCACCAATTGCACCACCGACTAAGGGTACAATGCACCCTTAGAGCCACCTTCCCAAATAAAATCCCATCCATCCGGTCTATTAACCCGGCGTAAAGCCCCAACATGAGATCCTACCCTTGTGGGATCCTAACGGGTTGATCGGTGACCCATCGATTGCCGTACTGATCAATTCACCGAATGCCCCATCGACTAAGGTACGATGCACCCCAAGAGCCATCCTACCGAGATAAAAACTCCAATCCCTCCGAGTCTATTAACCTGGCATAAGGTCCCAATGCGGGATCCCACCACCGGGAGATCCCAATGCATTGATCGGTGACCCACCGATCCCCCTAACGATAAATTTACCGATTGACCCACCGACTAAGGGTACGATGCAACCTTAGAGCCACCTTATCGAATCAACTCCCATCCCTCTGGGTCTATTAACCTGGCGTAAAGCCCCAATGTGGGATCCCACCCCCGGGGGATCGTAATGGGTTGATCGGTGGCCCACCGATCGGCCTACCGATCAATTCACCGATTGCCCCACCCACTAAGGGTACGATGCATCCCTAGAGCCTCACTACCGAGATAAAAACTCCCATCCCTCTAGGTTTATTAACCCGGTGTAAGGCCCCAATGCGAGATCTCACCCCTGGGGATCCCAACGGATTGATGGGTGACCCACCGATCGCCCTACCGGATAATTCAATAATCGCCCCACCGACTAAGAGTACAATGAACCCCAAGAGCCACCTTATCGAGACAAAAACTCCCATCCCTCTGGGTCTATTAACCCGGTGTAAGGCCCCAACCTGGGATCCCACACCAAGGGGATCCCAACGGTTTGATCGGTGACTGACCGATTGCCCTTTCGATAAATTCACCGATTGCCCCACCGATTAAGGGTATGATGCACCCTTAGAGCCACCTTCCCAAATGAAATCCTATCAATCCGGGTCTATTACCCTGGCGTAAGGCCCCAACATGCATCCCACCCCTGGGGGATCCCAACGGGTTGATCGGTGACCCACCGATCGCCCTACCGATCAATTCACCGATTGCCCCACCGACTAAGGGTACGATGCACCACTAGAGCCACCGTACTGAGATAAAAACTCCTATCCCTCTGTGTCTATGAACCTGGCAAAAGGCCCCAATGCTGTATCCCACTCCCGGGGGATCCCAATGGGTTGATCACTGACCCACCGATCCCCTACCGATCAATTCACCAATCGCCCCAACGACTAAGGGTATGATGCACCCTTAGAGCCACCTTCCCAAATCAACTATCATCCCTCCGGGTCTATTACCCCAGCATAAAGCCTCGGGGGATCCCAACGGGTTGATTGGTTATCCACCGATAGCCCTACCGATTAATTTATCGATTGACCCACCGACTAAGGGTACGGTGCACCCTTAGAGCCACCTTCCCGAATCAACTCCCATCCCTCCAGGTCTATTATCCCGACATAAGCCCCAACGCTGGATCTCACCCCAGGGGGATCCCAATGATTGATTGGTGACCAACAGATCGCCCTACCGATCAATTCACACGATCGCCCCACTGACTAAGGGTACGATGCACCCTTAGAGCCACCTTCCCGAATCAACTCTCATCCCTCCGTGTCTATTAACCTTGCTTAAGGCCCCCACACGGGATCCCACCCCTAGGGGATCTCAGCGAGTTGATCGGTGACCCACCGATCGCCCTACAGATCAAGTTATCGATTGCACCACCGATTAAGGGTACGATGCACCCTTAGAGCCACCTTCCCGAATAAAATCCCATCCAATCGGGTCTATTAACCCGGCCTAAAGCCCCAACATGGGATCTCATCCTTGTGGGATCCCAATGGATTGATCGATGACCCACCGATCACCCTACCGATAAATTCACCGATCGCACCACCGATTAAGGGTACGATGCACTCCTAGAGCCACCCTACAGAGACAAAAACACCTATCCCACCTGGTCTATTAACCTGGCGTAAGGCCCCAACATGGGATCCCACCCCCGAGGGATCCCAATGAGTTGATCGGTGACCCACCGATCGCCCTAAAAACCGATTAATTCACCGATCGTCCCATCGACTAAGGGTATGATGCACCCCTAGAGCCACCCTATCGAGATAAAAACTCACATTCCTCTGGGTCTATTAACCTGGCGTAAGTCCCCAATGCGAATCCCACCCCCGGGGGATCCCAACAGGTTGATCGGTGACCCGCCGATCGCCCTACCGATCAATTCACCTATTGCCCCACCGACTCGATTCAAGTCCCATCCCTTCGGGTCTATTAACCCGATGTAAGGCCACAACATGAGATCCCACTCCTGGGGGATCCCAACGGATTGATCGGTGACCCACCGATCGCCCTACCGATTAATTCACCGATCGCCAACCGACTAAGGGTACGATGCACCCCTAGAGCCATCCTACTGAGACAAAAACTCCAATCCCTCTGAGTCTATTAACCCAGTGCAAGGCCCTAATGCGGGATCCCACCACCGGGGATCCCAATGTGTTGATCGGTGACCCACCGATCGCCCTACTGATCAATTCACACGATTGACCCACCCGACTAAGGGTATGATGCACCCTTAGAGACACCTTCCCGAATCAACTCTCGTCCCTCCGGGTCTATTAACCTGGCGTAAAGCCCCAATGCGGGATCCCACTCCCGGGGATTGATCGCTAGTTTCTTTTTACCCTCAAGTATAAGGGATCGGTTGTAGTGCGAGTGACCAAGTAAAATATCATTCCCCACAGGATAGCTATAAATTTAATAAGTAATTCTATGTGATAACTCGATTGTAAGACAAATCTGGGGTTGGTTTTTGAAAGAATGATAATTTAAATAAAGTTCGATAATAAATTAATTATGAAATAAAATAATTATCATGAGAGAAAAAACAATTTAAGAGTTCAAGGATTGAGAATTGGTAATACTAGGGTAAACAACTTGATTATGTGATCAATTTAAACCTGAATTAATTACTTGCAGAAGTTTATAAGAGGATCACTAAGCCTAGTTAGATCACCTAATCGGGTAAGATCTAACACTTATAATGAGCTGGAAATCCTTGGATCGATAAGAAATTAACTCCCTCTCCCTCCATAGGTACTTCATGCTAAATTCCATTTAAGGCTAGAGCACTAGACTTCCCTTTCTAGGTACGCGATTGTTAACCTTTTTTCTCCTTACCAATTACTTAATTATGGTGTTTTTACCAAGTATTTAGTATTCCAAATTGATTGTCTAACACGCTTAGGCTTTAATGGTCAATACACCTAAGAATGTCTCAGGAAACAACAATTATCATGCAGAAATAGAGACTCCCATTAACTATCAATCAGTGGTACCGTCATGAATAATCAAAGGAATCAAAACTCAAACTCATAATAATATGAAGTTTCAAAAATATAATCTTCAATAAGGAAATAAACAATTTGCAAGGTAATCAATTCAAGTTTAGAATAGTTTAAATCACATAATCAAGATTGTTTCAACACCCTAACATTACCAACAAAGAACTTAGCCCATGGATTTACTAAACAAATCATGATTATGTAATTAATCCTAACCATAGTGCTAAATAACAAAAGATAAATGATTAAGAAGAAAGAACCTGGTCGAAGGATTCTGTCTCTTCAATCACGATCTCCGTTGGGAACTCCATCTCCGATCCAAGTAGCAACTCCGATCGTCTCTCCGGTGGAAGGATGAAAGAATGTGGTGAGAAGTGAGGAGTGTGCAGCTAATGGTGTTGCTGCTGCTACAACTTGCAGCAGCTACAAGTTTGCTCTACACACTCTACTCACTTGTGTTGTGATTGTGATTGTTGTGTGAGTGAATTGGATGTGTTGGTGTGTTTTGGATGTTGATGCTGCCCCTATTTAAAGTTGTAGAAGGGGACACAAAATCACAAGCCTCCATTCCTGACTTGTTCGTATGTTCTCAACACACAATTTAATCCCCAAGTGTGAAGGATATCAATTGTAGTTTCGAAGTGACCAAGTTATTATCGTACCCAAGGGACGGATAAATATCAATTCAATTATACTCTAGTAAGCTAAGAC
>JAHCLQ010000341.1:0-104589 GCA_023678885.1 Pogostemon cablin
TTAGGCACCATACAATTAGTCGAATCTCCTTTCTCAAACTTTCTCTTCTCATCATGTCAATCTTTCCACTCAATATCAAAATCACTCCTATCACCATCAAGATCAAAGTCAGGATAAAATTGATCACAAAATAAAGAACTGAGAGAAAGGACTTTCAAATTTGTTGGTATCTGGTGGTAAGTTAGGAGGCTTCAAGTAGGCATCATCTTCTCTTTCTTTGTCTACAGTCAGCACGACACCTTTCTTGATCACAAAAATATGATCATTAGAATTACCTTCATCCCATGGCCGTGTAGACTCCTCTAGGTCAATCTTACACTTGAATTTTAATTACCTGTCGGATCTTTTTCATTGTCACCAAGATAAGCATACTTTAAGTGTTTCCAGTAACGGTTTTAGCTCCTCTTCTTTCTTCCATCGGAGTGTTCTCCTCTCTCCAATGGCAAGTACTTCCTAATACCTTTCACTTCTTCAGCTTTAGCTTTCTCCAATTCATACCTGGCATCACCCAAAGCAAGTAAGTTCTCAAGATATTCAATACATTCCTCATTAGAAAGACCATCAAGCTCCGTAGTGGGATAAGTAGGAGACTCCATCAAGCATATCTCAAGAGGGTCCTTAGACAGGATCAAAGACATATCTTCCTTCACAATCTCCTCCACCACATCAATACTATGACATTGACACTCCATAGGCATCTTCATTGCTTTGTCAAGGTTGAATAACACCTCTTCTTTATCCATCCGCAACTTGAGCTCCCCTTTTTGAACATCAATCATGGCCACAGCAGTAGCAAGGAAAGGTCTCACCAACATAAGAGGGATATTATCCTTGTCATCTTCCATCTTAAGCACAAGAAAATCCACAGGAAAGACTAGTTTATCTACTTTGACAAGAACGTCTTCAATGATACCTTTCGGAAACGTCATCGACCTGTCCGCCAATTATAGAGCAACTGTGGTAGGAGTTAACTCCCCCAAAACAAGCCTTTAAAAGATAGACAACGGCATCAAATTGATGCTTGCCCCTAGATTGCACAAAGCTCGACGTGCCTGCCCTTTTCCAATCTCACACAAGATAGTGAAGCTTCTCGGATCCTTCATCTTCTGTGGCAGCTTCTTTTGGATGATCAAGCTGTAATTTTCAGACAATTTCACCGTGTCAACTCCATTAAAGCTTCTCTTCTTCAACAATATGTCCTTAAGGAATCGGGCATAGTACGACATCTCAATAATTTCCTCAGAGAAAGGAATGCTCAAGATTATCTTGTTCATGATCTCTGAAACTTCTTGAATTTCTCTTCCAATCCCTTCTTCATGAACCTATAAGGAAACGACGGAGGTATCTTTGTTTTGGGGATGCTCCATTCATCACGTTCAACCTTCTCCGCTTTATCCTTCTCGGCTCTTAACCTCTTGGCTCTTTCCCACTTCTTCTCTGTTATAATCTCTATATTTTGCTCATTCTGAACCACTAGAGTAGCATCCACATCATAGAGAGCATTTGGTGTAACAATAGGCATGTTTCGGACGGATTCGACCTGGGTTCGACCTAAGGAACAGGTCAAACCAGGTATGTCATGGTCGAACCGATCGTCTGGAAGACTGCTCTCTTTCTGAAATTGAGGTTTGACATGGGTTTGACCTGTTTGGTAGGTCGAACTATTACTGTACTCTTTCTGCCCTCCGGTTCGACCAGATGGATTGGTCGAACCATTTCCGTCGTGGTCAAACCATTGCTGTGATAAAATAGGGTGCTCCAGGTTATGTGGTTCGACGTGGGTTCGACCTTCTGTCCAGGTCGAACCATCCTTGCTTTGGTCGAAACCGATCATCTGGAAAAATAGAGTGCTCCGAATGGTGTGGTTCGACCATGGTTCGACCTGTAGGCCAGGTCGCACCAGCTGCATGTTGGTCGAACTGATGCTGCAATGTCTCCTGATTGTGTCCAGAGCTTTGGTTTGACTTTCCCTGTGTGGTTTAACCTATTGTATAGGTCGAACCCTGGTCGAATCGCGGCCTGGACATGTTCAAATTTGATTCTGGCCTCATCGGTCCCTCATACTGCGTTCCAGACCTCAATGTTATGGCGTTGCAAGACCTTGGATTCTCAATACTTTGAGACGGAAGCTTCCCCTTCTCAATAGTTTGAGTCAATTTGTTAACATTCTCTGCTATCTTCCCCATCAACAATGTAAGGTCCTTTACTTAAATAGACAAATCCTTGTGATGATTATTGATCTTCTTCTCATGTTTGGCCTCAAGGCGGTTCACTCTTTCATCATTCCTTGACATGTACCTATTCATCGTATTCTCGAAACTCGACTTCCCTTCTTCCACTTTAGCACCCGGATCAACGCCCATCGGAGGTTGAATTGCATTTTTCAGATTGTTCCATGAAAACTCCGGCCTCCTAGGCTGTTGATAGTTACCTGGGGGACCACGATTGTTGTATCTCCCCTGATAATTTCGGTTTCCTTGATTTGGGTACCTAGTTCCTTGAATACTTTGACCCATGGCGTAGTTTGCCTCTTCCAACTCATCTTAGATTGTTACATTATTCATAACTTCCTGCTGCATGATTGGTACGCGCTGAGATATATCGCTGATTTGCTTTTGCTGGGACTCCAGTAGCTTGTTGATAGACGACAAGCTAGAGATGATCTCATCTTCTCTACTTGTTTTCACCATAGCATGTTCAACCTTAGCTACCTTTCCAAGAATGTAAGTACCTCGAACTCTATCAATTGGCCAATCTCTCGAGTTCATCGAAATATTTTCAAACAACTTCTCGGCCTCTACGGATGACTTTATAAGCAATGCTCCATTAGAAGAAGCATCCAATAACACACGTGAATCACAGTCCAATCCATTGTAGAATATGCTGATATATTGAGCTTTAGATAGCCCATGTTGAGGACACTTACGAAGCATGTCCTTGAATCTGTCCCATGCTTCATGAAACTTCTCTCCTCCACCGATAGCAAATTGGTTAATGTCTTGCTTCATCTTGAACACCTTCGAAGGTGGCATGTATCTTTCCAAGAACCTTAACTTCAACTGCTTCCAAGTGGTGCACTCAGCTGCGTTTAGAGTATCGTACCAATCTCTCTCCTTTTCAGTAAGCCAGAATTTGAACAAAAGGATCTTCCTAGCATCTTCATGTGCTCCTGCATCTTTTTGAGTACTTGCATAGCCCAAGAACTTGTTTAGATGCTGTTGCGGATCCTCGAAAGACCGTCCTAAAAAAGAGTTCCTTTCTATCATGCCATGTCGACTGCCAGATTCGCTCCTAGAAGCCCAAAGTATCTAGCCCCGTTATTCTTGAAAACCTCATGGATGGCCAGATTATCCAGATTCGCTGCCATGTCGACTGTCTCTACTTCCAAATTAACTTTGGTTGCAGCTTCAATCCCTTGCGAAATTTTCACGTCAACTTCAACTCCAAAGTTAAGAGCTTCAGTTGGATCTATGGTCTTGTTCTTACTCTTCTTCTTCTTCTTCTTTCTCGATGATGCTCCGATCTCAGGATTATATGGTTCTAATTCACCGTTCTTTGATCTCGTAAGCATACACCTGAAAAGAACAAGAGTTAAAATAGCAAAACAAGAAAAATAGTCCTAATAAACTAGATATAACAAAAAGATATTTTACGCCGTCCCCGGCAACGGCGCCATTGACTTGTCGGGTGTTTCTCAACACACAATTTAATCCCCAAGTGTGAAGGATATCAATTGTAGTTTTGAAGGTGACCAAATTATTATCGAACCCAAGGGACGGATAAATATCAATTCAATTATATTCTAGTGAATTATGACTATTTTGGAAATATAATGGTTTTGAAATTAAGTAGTAACTATTAATCGAAATAACAAGAACAAGAGATAGAAGGTTGTGATCAAGTAAGATGATAGGTAGTTCGTCAGGTCATCCAGTTTCACTTATTAATTCATACTTCCGTGTGTCGATGTCTGACTCTGCCTTGTGGTTTATGTACGCATCATTAAACCATGCAAATCTACTCTATAGACACAAGTAAATATGCGAATGACACGTGTGAATATCCTCGGAGCAAGATGTATACTTTACCCCCCTTTCTAGGTACTATCATAATCAATTATTTCTCGTGCACTTAGTACTCTAACCTGATTTGATCTCTCTTTATAAGTACTATAAAATTATACTCTTTATCCTACTTATTAAGCCAAATATGATTCAATTAACAAGTATTCATATAAGATAGTTCTAATAAGACTTCGGAATCCCTTCTCTTAGAATTATAACATAAAACCCTGCTCAACAGTGAACGCACTCAACCAATAACCATGTTATGTATTTAGACTCTACACAACGATTATTGATGCACAAAATGACTTTGTGTATGGATTAAAAACGCACAATCTTATATAAAATAAACCACAAGTAGTGTTGTACGGAGTTTACACACGAAAGATAAATTAACTCATGAAACCTTCATAACCCTAGAATTACCGAAGCGGCTCTAGCCCATGATTGATCTAAGAACAATCATGGTTAGATGGACCGATCTTACTTGAACCTCCAGCGGAGCTCTATCACAGCCCTCCGGATGGTGGAAGATCGTCTCCCCACAACTCTACATCTCCTTGTATGATTCTCGATCAAAAGCTCTCTTTCTGGACTGCATGAGCATTCTTTTATACTTGTAATCACGTCTCTAGGGCTTGGAATGGGCTTTTTAAGTGATCTCACGCATTTAGGCCTCGAAAATTCGGATAAGGTAAGTTTTCGTATCTTGGTTCGACCTCAGCTAACAGGTTGAACCACTCTTCCTAGGTCGAACCATGCTACTGGATGAATTCGGCACTGGTTCGACCATGGTTCGACCTATTGAACAGGTCGAACCCCAACGTCGTGGTCGAACCCCTCTTCTCGCGAACTGGTTTGACCTGTTGAGTAGGTCGAACCCTTTGGTTCAAGTCGAACCCACCTTCTGTACACTTTGCAACGCTGGTTCGACCTGTAGGAGAGGTCGAACCCTCCTCCAACAAGTCGAACCCACCTCTTTCCTTGGCTGTTCACCTGGCCTCGACTCCGTCTCTTCAATTCTTGACACTTTAACTCCGATTTCACTAGTAAAACCACTCAAATAGCTCCAACAACACCTGATTCATGCTCTTTCACAATATATATAGGTTTTCCACCTATTTCAACCTTCAAACTCTCCAAAACTAGCATAAATACTGATGCTAAACTCGTGAATTTACACACTCATTAATCGTACCCTTAGTCGGTGGGGCAATCGGTGAATTAATCGGTTGGACGATCGGTGGGTCACCGATCAACCCGTTGGGATCCCACCTCCGGTGGGATCCCACTTGGGGCCTTACGCCGGGTTAATAGACCCAGAGGGATGGGATTTTTTGTCTTGGTAGGTTGGCTCTAAGGGTGCATCGTACCCTTAGTCGGTGGGGCGATCAGTGAATTGATCGGTAGGGCTATCGGTGGGTCACCGATCAACCCGTTGGGATCCCCCTGGGGTGAAAACCCGTGTTGGGGCCTTATGCCAAGCTAATAGACCTAGAGGGATGGGAGTTGATTCGGGAAGGTGGCCCTAAGGGTGCATCGTACCCTTAGTCGGTGGGGCAATCGGTGAATTGATCTGTAGGGTGATCGGTGGATCATCGATCAACCCATTGGGATCCCCGGGGATGGGATCCCACATTGGGCCCTACGTCGGGTTAATAGACTCTAAGGGATGGAGTTTTTGTCTAAGTAGAATGGCTTTAGGGGTGCATCAAATCCATAGTCGATGGGACAATCGATGAATTGATCGGTAGGCGATCGGTGGGTCACCGATCAACCCGTTGGGATCCCCCTGGGGTGGGATCCCGTATTGGGGCCTAAAACTGGGATAAAAGACCCAGAGGTATGGGAGTTTTTGTCACGGTAGAGTGGCTCTATGGGTGCATCGTACCCTTAGTCGGTGGAAAGATCGATGAATTGATCGGTAGGGCAATCGGTAGATAACTGATCAACCTGTTGGGATCCCACAGGGTGGGATCCCACATTGGGGCCTTATGCCGGGTTAATAAACCCAGAGGGATGGTGGTTTTTATCTCGATATGGTGGCTCTACGGGTGCATCGTACCCTTAGTCGGTGGGGCAATCGGTGAATTAATCGGTAGGGCAATCGGTGGGTCACCGATCAACCCGTTGGGACCCCCAGGAGTGGGATCCTGTATTGGGGCAATACGTTGGTTCAATAGACTCGAAGGGATGGGAGTTGACTCGGGAAGGTGGCTTTAAAGGTGCATCGTACCCTTAGTCGGTTGGGCAATAGGTGAATTGATCGGTAGGGCGATCAGTGGGTCACCGATCAACCCGTTGGGATCCCCCGGGGGTGGGATCCAGCTTTGGAGCCTTACACCGAGTTAATAGACCCAGATGAAATAGATTTTTTATCTCGATAGGGTGGCTCTAGGGGTGCATCGTACCCATAGTCGATGAGGCGGTCAGTGAATTGATGGGTATGACGATTGGTGGGTCACCGATCAACCCGTTGGGATCCCCCGGGGGAGGGATCCCACGTTGGTGCCTTATGCCAGGTTAATAGACCCAGAGGGATATGAGTTTTTATCTCATTAGGGTGGCTCTAGGGGTGTTTCGTACCCTTAGTCGGTTGGGGCGATCGGTGAATTGATCGGTAGGGCGATCGATGGTCATCGATCAACCCATTGGGATCCCCCAGGTGTGGGATCACATGTTGGGGCCTTATATCAGGTTAGTAGACCCGGATGGATAGGATTTTATTCGAGAAGGTAGCTCTAAGGGAAAATCGTACCCTTAGTCAGTGGGGCAATCGGTGAATTGATCGGTAGGGTGATCGGTGGGTCACCGATCAACCTGTTGGGATCCCCCGAAGGTGGGATCCTACGTTGGGGCCTTACACCGGGTTAATAGACCTGGAGGGATGGGATTTTTTTCTTGGTAGGGTGGCTCTAAGGGTGCATCGTACCATTAGTCGGAGGGTCACCGATCAACCCGTTGGGATCCCGCAGGGGTAAGATCCCACGTTGGGGCCTTACGCCTGGTTAATAGACCTGGAGGGATGGGAGTTGATTCAGGAAGGTGGCTTTAAGGGTATCGTACCTTTAGTCGGAGGGACAATAGGTGAATTGATCTGTAGGGCGATCGGTGGGTCACCGATCAACCCGTTGGGATCCCCGAGGGTGAGATCCGGCGTTGGGGCCTTATGCCGGGTTAATATACCCAGAGGAATGGGAGTTTTTGTCTTGGTAGGGTGGCTCTAGGGGTGCATCGTACCCTTAGTCGGTAGGGCAATCGGTGAAATAATCGGTTGGACGATCGGTGGTCACCGATAAACTCGTTGGGATCCCTCCGGGGTGGAATCCCGCATTGGGACCTTATGCTGGGTTAATAGACCCAGAGGAATTGGATTTTTTATCTCAATAGGGTGGCTCTAGGGGTCCATCGTACCCTTATTCGGTGGGATGATCGGTGAATTGATTGGTTAGGTGATCGGTGGGTCACTGATCAACCCATTGGGATCGCCCTTAGGGTGGGATCCCGCGTTGGAGCCTTATGCCAGGTTAATAGACCCGGAGGGATAGGAGTTGATTCGGGAAGGTGGCTCTGAGAGTGCATCGTACCCTCAGTCGGTGAATTGATCGGTAAGGCGATCGGTGGGTCACCGGTTAACCCGTTAGAATCCTCCAGAGGTGGGATCCCATGTTGGGGCCTTGCGTTGGGTTAATAGACCCAAATGGATGGGATTTTTTATCTTGGTAGGGTGGCTCTAAGGGAGGATCGTACCTTAGTTGATGGGGCGATCGGTGAATTGATCAGTATGATGATCGGTGGGTCACATTTCAACCCGTTGGGATCACCATAGGGTGAAATCCCGCATTGGGGCCTTACACCAGGTTAATAGACCTGGAGGGATGGGAGTTGATTCGGGAAGATGGCTCTAAGGGTGCATCGTACCCTAAGGTTAATGCATCCCACCCCTAAGGCGTCCCAACGGGTTGATCGGTGACCCACCGATCGCCCTACCGATCAATTCACCGATTGCACCACCGACTAAGGGCACGACGCACCCTTAGAGCCACCTTCCCAAATAAAATCCCATCTCTTCAGGGTCTATTAACCCAGCGTAAGGCCAAAACGTGGGGTCCCACCCCTAGGGGGCCCCAATGGGTTAATCGGTGACCCACCGATCGCTTAACCGATCAATTCACCGATCGCCCTACCGACTAAAGGTACGATGCACCCTTAGAGCCACCCTACTGAGACAAAAATTCCATCCCTTCGGGTTTATTATCCTGGTGTTAGGTCCCAACGTGGAATCCCACCCTTTGGGGTCCCAAAGGGTTGATCGGTGACACACCGATCGCCCTACCGATCAATTCACCGATCTTCCCAACGACTAAGGGTACGATGCACCCATAGAGCCACTCTACCGAGATAAAAACTACCATCCCTCTAGGTCTATTAACTGGGCGTAAGGCCCTAACGAGGGATCCCATCTCCAGGGGATCCTAACTGGTTGATAGGTGACCTACCGATCGCCTCACCGACTAAGGATACGATGCACCTCTAGAGCCACCGTACCAATACAAAATCTCCTATTCCTCTACGTCTACTAACCCAGCATAAGGCCCCAATGCGGGATCCCACTTCAGGGGATCCCAATGATTTGATCGGTGACCCACCGATTGCCCTACCGATCAATTCACCGATCGCCCCATCGACTAAGGGTACGATGTACCCCTAGAGCCACCCTACCAAGACAAAAACTCTCATCCCTCTAGGTCTATTAACCCAGCATAGGGCCTAATGCGGGATCCCACAACCGAGGGATCCAAACGGGTTGATTGGTGACCCATCGATCGCCCTACCGATCAATTCATCGATTGCCCCACCGACTAAGGGTACAATACACCATTAGAGCCACCTTTCCGAATCAATTCCTATCCTTCTGGGTCTATTAACCCTGCGTAAGGCCCCAACGTGGGATCCCATCCCCAAAGGATCAAAACGGATTGATCGGTGACCCACCGATCGCCTTAAAGATCAATTCACAGATCCCTTCCCCCCGACTAAGGGTCCGATGCACCCTTAAAACCACCTTCCCAAATCAACTCACATTCCTCCAGGTCTATTGATTTGGTGAAATCCCATGGGGCCTTACGCCGGGTTAATAGACCCGAAGGGATGGGAGTTGATTGGGAAAGGTGGCTCTAAGGGTACATCGTACCATTAATCGGTGGGGCAATCGGTAAATTATAAGGTAGGGCAATCGATGGGTCACCAATCAACCCGTTAGGATCCCCCGGGAGTGGGATCCCGCATTGGGGTCTCACACCGGGTTAATAGACCTGGAGGGAAGGGAGTTTTTATCTCGGTAGGGTGGCTCTATAGGTTCATCGTACACTTAGTCAGTGGAAAGATCGGTTAATTGATCGGTAGGGCAATCGGTGGGTCACCAATCAACCCTTTGGGATCCCATAGGGTGAGATTCCACATTGGGGCCTTACGCCGGGTTAATAAACCCGGAGAGATGGGATTTTTTATCTCAGTAGGGTGGCTCTAAGGGTGCATCGTACCCTTAAAGTCAGTGGGGCGATCGTTGAATTGATCGGTTAAGCAATCGGTGGGTCACTGATCAACCCGTTGGGATCCCCGGGGGTGAGAACCCGCATTGGGGCCTTACCCTGGGTTAATAGACCCAGAGAGATGGGATTTTATTTGGGAAGGTGGTGCAATCAGTAATTTGATCGGTAGGGTGATCGATGGATCACCGATCAACCCGTTGGGATCCCGTGTTGGGGCCTTACGCTAGGTTAATAGACCTAGGGGAATGGGATTTTTTGTCTCGGTAGGGTGGCTCTAGGGGTGCATTGTATCCTTAGTTGGTGAGGCGATCGGTGAATTGATCGGTAGGGCGATCAGTGGGTCACTAATAAACCCGTTGGGATCCCTCGGGGGTGGAATCCCGCATTGGGGCCTTACGCCGGGTTAATAGTCCCAGAGGGATGGGATGTTTTATCTCTGTAGGGTGGCTCTAGGGGTTCATTGTACCCTTAGTCGGTGGGACGATTGGTGAATTGATTGGTAGGGCGATCGGTGGGTCACCGATCAACCTGTTGGGATCACCCAGTGGTGGGATCCCGCATTGGGGCCTTACGCCAGGTTAATAGACTTGGAGGGATTGCAGTTTTTGTCTCGGTAGGATGGCTATAGGGGTGCATCGTACACTTATTCGGTGGGGCGATCGGTGAATTGATCGGAAGGGGGATCGATGGTGTTGAGAGTGGAATTTCACGCATTTTATGTTTGCACATTATATTGTTTTGCTTAGAAAATTTATCGTTTTTGCATGGAATTGTGTATGTTTAAGTATTTACACTATTTTGAAGCTATTAAGGTGTTTTTGTGAGTTTTGAAGGCAGGAAATAGGGTAAAACAGGGCAGGATCGAAAGAGGAGCAAAACAGACCCAAAATGGCCCAGCTCGAGAGTAGCTCAGCGTGCCGCTCGAGCCGAGCGGGGTCAAAAGGCGCCGAGTGGGGTCCTACCTGGACCCCAGTGACGTGGCCAGTCCAGGAGAAGGCCGCTCGGCTGGGTCCAGGCCCAGTTCGAGCCGAGCTGGGTGCCTAGCGGCCCAGTTTAGAGCCCAGTCGGGGCCTGTTCGATGCAGCAATGTATATATACCCTCAAATCGCGATTCTGAAGCAGTTTCGACATGAAAATAGCCCTGCATCAGTCCTAGAAACAATTAGGGAGATCGAGACACAAATTGGAGAGAACCCATCCATAATCCATCATCAATTCACACCTCCAACACCTCCATATCAGATTTACAACCTGATTTCACCATTCATCCACTTCCAAGAGGGTTCTAAGTACTAATTGAGGGAGAATCGGGCAATTAGAGAGATGGAGAAGGAACAAAAGACTACGTCTACACTAGGGTTTCATAATTCCTATCTTTTCCTTCCTTTTACTTTGATTTTTGGTATGAATTGCTTAGCCATGAGTGTTGCTTGTGACCTCATGGGCTAATTTTATATACAGTTCTAGGGTTTGATGGATTGATTTAATTGATTTGGGTATTTAGACCAAAGATTGGGATTTTATACAGTTGAGCTTTTGATTTTACTTATTTTATTAAGACATGCTTTTCTGCTTCGTAACGTCTTCATAATATATTCATGACATCAGCTATAATACTTGGATTATTGTGTTAGCTTGTGTGCGTTCATGATTGGTATTGTCTATCTGTTAGGGATTAGAGTAGCTCCGCTATAAGTACTTTAATTTCATGAACTGGTTAATCAAATACTTGATTAGTTTAGTTGAACAATGCAATTAGACAATCAAGTAGGAATTGAATAGAACCTTATAGTAATTCCAAAAAATATCTTGTTAGTCAGGCTTACTATCCAGAGGTATTGTTGCTTGTTTTGATTTTTATATATGAATAAGGCTTGGTAATATTTCCGCACATTAGGATTTAAACCAGATTATACTATTAGCTTTGAATCGAATCATATTCGGCGGGGTAACAGAGATATGTGGTGTATTTTCAGTGAAACTGCATGAATGAACAATCGTAAGTCTAATAACCCAAATTAATTGGTCAATACCTGATACCTTAGAACTGTTTGTCATCTCTTGATTAGAAACTTGCTTTTATTTTTACTTCTTTTAATTAATTCAGTTATATAATGTTACGTTATTTAGATTAATAATCATCACAAACTTGGAAATTTGGTTACTTACTTCTGATTAATTAGTGATTTATAGAATAAATGAATAATTAGCTGTCTCAGTTGAATCGATAATTTAACTTGGGAACCTGCTGCTACAATTAACATCCTTATACATGAGGATTAAATTATAGTGCGCAGAAAAAGCCTATCAGTGGGTCACTGATCAACCCGTTGGGATCCTCTAGGAGTGGGATCCCGTGTTGGGGCCTTACGCTGGGTCCATAGACCCGGAAGGATGGGAGTTGATTCGAGAAGGTGCCTTTAAGGATACATAGTACCCTAAGTCAGTGGGGTAATAGGTGAATTGATCGGTAGGGCGATCGGTAGGTCACTGATCAACGCGTTGGGTTTCCCCGGAGATGGGATCGGGCATTGGGGCCTTACGCTAGGTTAATAGACCTGGAGGGATGGGAGTTTTTGTCTCAGTAGGGTAGCTCTATGGTGCATCGTACCCTTAGTAGGTGGGAAGATCAGTGAATTGATCGGTAGGGCGATCGGTGGGTCACCGATCAATCCTTTGGGATAGTACATAGTGGGATTCCACGTTGTAGCCTTACGCTGGGTTAATAAATCCGAAGGGATGGGATTTTTTATCTCGGTAGGGTGGCTCTAAGATTGCATCGTACCCTTAGTTGGTGGAGCGATCGGTGAATTGATCGGTTAAGCGATCGGTGGGTCACCGATCAACCCGTTGGGATCCCCCAGGGGTGGGACCGCGCGTTGGAGCCTTACGCCGGGTTAATAGACCCAGAGGGATGGGATATTATTCGGGAAGGTGGCTCTAAGGGTGCATCATACCCTTAGTTGGTAGTGCAATCGTTGAATTGATCGGTAGGGCGATCGGTGGGTCCCATCCCTGGGATATCCCAACGGCTTGATCGGTGACCCATCGATCAATTCACCGATCGCCCCACCGACTAAGGGTACGATGCACCCATAGGGCCACCCTATTGAGACAATAAATCCCATCCCTTTGGGTCTATTAACCCGGCGTAAGGCCCCAATGCGGGATCCCACCCCCAAGAGATCCCAATGGGTTTATCGGTGACCCATCGATCGCCCTACCGATCAATTCAACGATCGCTCAACCGACTAAGGGTACGATGCACCCCAAGAGCCATCCTACCGAGACCAAAAACTCCCATTCCTCTATGTGTATTAACCTAGCATAAGGCCCCAATGCAGGATCCCACTTCTGGGGATCCCAACGGTTTGATCGGTGACCCATCGATCGCCCTACCGATCAATTCACCGATCACCCCATTGACTAAGGGTACGATGCACCCCTAGAGCTACCCTACCGAGATAAAAACTCTCATGCCTCTGGGTCTATTAACCTGGCATAGGGCCTAACGCGGGATCTCACCCCAGAGGGATCCCAATGGGTTGGTCGGTGACCCAACGATCGCCCTACTGATCAATTCACTGATTGCCCCACCGACTAAGGGTATAATGCACCATTAGAGCCACTTTCCCGAATCAACTCCCATCCCTCTGGGTCTAATAACCCTGTGTAAGGCCTCAACGTGGGATCCCACCCCCAAAGGATCTAAACGGGTTGATCGGTGACCCACCGATCGCCCTACCGATCAATTCACCGATCCCCCCACTGACTAAGGGACGATGCACCCTTAGGGCCACCCTACTGAGATAAAAAATCCCATCCCTTCGGGTCTATTAACCCGGCATAAGGCCCCAATGAGGGATCCCAGCCCTTGGGGATCCCAACGGGTTGATCGGTGACCCACCGATCGCCCTACCGATCAATTCACTGATTGTCCCATCGACTAAGGGTACGAAGCACCCTTAGAGCCGCCTTCCCGAATCAACTCCCATACCTCCAGGTTTATTAACCCGGTATAAGGCCCCAACACAGGATCTCACCCTATGGGGATCCCAACGGGTTAATCGGTGACCCACCGATCGCCCTACTGATCAATTCACCGATTGTCCCACCGACTAAGAGTACGATGCACCCTTAGAGCCACCCTACCAAGATAAAAATCCAAACCCTGCGAGTCTATTAACCCAGCATAAGGCCCCAGCACGGGATCCCACTTCTAGGAGATCCCAACGAGTTGATCGGTGACACACCGATCGCCATATCGATCAATTCACCGATTGTTCCGCCGACTAAGAGTACGATGCAACCTCAGAGCCAAATTCTCAAATCAACTACCATCTCTCTGTGTCTATTAACCCGGCATAAGGCCCCAATAATGGATCCCACCCCTAGGGGATCCCAACGGGTTGATTGGTGACCCACCGATCGCCCTACCAATCAATTCACCAACTGCACCACCGACTAAGGGTACCTCCCTGAATAAAATCCTATCCCTCCGGGTCTATTAACCCGGTGTAAGGCCCCAACGTGGGTCCCACCCTTGTGGGATCCCAAAGGGTTGATTGGTGATCCATCGATCACCTAACCGACCAAATCACCGATCGCCCTACCGACTAAGAGTACGATGCACCCCTAGCCACCCTACCGAGACAAAAACTCCAATTCCTCTGTGTCTATTAACCCAGCGTAAGACCCCAATGTGGGATCCCACTTTGGAGGATCCCAACGGTTTGATCGGTGACTCACTGATCACCCTACCGATCAATTTACCGATCGCCCCATCGACTAAGGGTACGATGCACCCCTAGAGCCCCCTACCAAGACAAAAATTCCAATGCCTCCGGGTCTATTAACCTGGCATAGGGCCCAACGTGGGATCTCACCCCCGAGGGATCCCAACAGGTTGATCGGTGACCCACCGATCGCCATACCGATCAATTCACTGATTGCCCCACCGACTAAGGGTACAATGCACCATTAGAGCCAACTTCCCAAATCAACTCCCATCCCTCTGGGTCTATTAACCTTGTGTAAGGCGCCAACAAGGGATCCCACCCATAAAGGACCTAAACGGTTGATCGGTGACCCACTGATTGCCCTACCGATCAATTCACCGATCTCCCCACTGACTAAGGGTACGATGCACCCCTAGAGCCACTCTACAAAGACTAAAACTCCCATTCCTCCAGGTCTATTAACCTGGTGTAAGGCCCCAATGCGGGATCCCACTCCTGGGGGATCCCAACGGGTTGATCGGTGACCCACCGATCACCCTACCGATCAATTCACCGATTGTCCCACTGACTATGGGTACGAAACATCCTTAAAGCCACCTTCCCGAATCAACTCCCATCTCTCCAGGTCTATTAACTAGGCTTAAGGCCCCAACGCGGGATCTCACCCTATGGGGATCCCAACGGGTTGATCGGTGACCCACCGATCGCCCTACTAATCAATTCACCGATCGCCTTACCGACTAAGGGTACGATGCACCCTTAGAGCCATCCTACCAAGACAAAAAATCCCATCCCTCTGGGTCTATTAACCCAGCGTAAGGCCCTAACACGGGATCCTACCTCTAGGAGATCTCAACGGGTTGATCGGTGACACACCAATATCCATATCGATCAATTCACCGATTGTTCCACCGACTAATGGTATGATGCACCCTCAGAGCCACCTTCCCAAATCAACTACCATTCCTCTGGGTCTATTAACCCAGTGTAATGTCCCAATGCAGGACCCCACCCTTAGGGGATCCCAACGGGTTGACCGGTGACCCACCGATCACCCTACCAATCAACTCTCCAATTGCACCACCGACTAAGGGTACGATGCACCCTTAGAGCCACCTTCCCGAATAAAATCCCATCCATCTGGGTCTAGTAACCCACCGTAAGGCCCCAACATGGGGTCCCACCCTTGTGGGATCCCAAAGGATTGATCGGTGATCCATCGATCACCTAACCGATAAAGTCACCAATCGCCCCACCGACTAAGGGTACGATGCACCCCTAGAGCCACCCTAACGAGAAAAAAATCCAATCCCTCCAGGTCTATTAACCCAGCATAAGGCCCCAACGCGGGATCCCATCCCCAAGGTATCCCAATGGGTTTATCGGTGACCCACCGATCGCCCTACCGATCAATTCAATGATCGCCCCACCGACTAAGGGTACAATGCACCCCTAGAGCCATCCTACCGAGATAAAAATCAAATCCCTCCGAGTATATTAACCCGGCATAAGGCCCCAATGCAAGATCCCACCACTGGCTGATCCCAAAGGGTTGATCGGTGACCCACCGATCACTCTACCGATCAAATCACAAATTGCCCCACCGACTAAGGGTACGATGCACCCCTAGAGCCATCCTACCGAGACAAAACATCCCATCCCTTTGGGTCTATTAACCTGACAAAAGGCCCCAATACAGGATCCCACCCCCAAGGGATCCCAACGGGTTTATCATTGACCCACCGATCACCCTACTGATCAATTCACCGATCTTCCCACTGATTAAGGGTACGATGCACCATAGAGCCACCCTACCGAGATAAAAACTCCCATCCCTCCAGGTTTATTAACTAGACGTAAGGCCCCAACGCGGGATCCCATTCCTTGGGGATCCTAACGGGTTGATTGGTGACCCACAGATCGCCCTACCGATCAATTCACCAATCGCCCCACCGACTAAGGGTTCGACGCACCCTTAGAGCCATCCTACTGAGACAAAAACTCTATTCCCCTAAGTCTATTAACCTGGCGTAAGGCCCCAACACTCTATCCACCACTGGGAGATCCCAACGGGTTGATCGGTGATCCACCAATCACCCTACCGATCAATTCACCGATTGCCCCACCGACTAAGGGTACGATGAACCCTTAGAGCCATCTTCACGAATCAACTCCCATCCCTCCGGGTCTATTAACCCGGCGTAAGGCCCCAATGTGGGATCTTACCCCAGCGGGATCCCAACTGGTTAATTGGTGACCCAGCGATCGCCCTACCGATCTATTCATCGATCGCCCCACCATCTAATGATACGATGCACCCTTAGAGCCACCCTACCAAGATAAAAAATCCCATCCCTCAGGGTCTATTAACCCGGAGTAAGGCCCAACGTGGGATCCCACCTCCGGGGGATCCCAACAGGTTGATCGGTGACCCACCGATCGCCCTACCAATCAATTCACTGATTGCCCCACCGACTAAGGGTACGATGCTCCCTTAGAGCCACCTTTCCGAATAAAATCCCATCCCTCCAGGTCTATTAACCCAGCGTAAGGCCCCAATGTGGGATCCCACCCCCGGGGATTTAAATGGGTTGATCGATGTCCCACTGATCGCCATACCGATCAATTCACTGATCGCCCCACCTACTATGGGTATGATGCAGCCCTAGAGGCACCCTACCGAGACAATAACTCCTCCATCTGGGTATATTAACCCACCGTAAAACCCTAACATTGGATCCCACAGGAATGGGTTGATCGGTGATCCACCAATTGCCCTACTAATCAATTTACCAATCTTCCCGCTGACTAAGGGTACGATGCACCTATAGAGCCACTCTACCGAGATAAAAACTCCCATCTCTCTGGGTCTATTAACCTGGCGTAAGGCCCCAATGCGGGATCCTACCTACGGGGGATCCCAACTGGTTAATCAGTGACCCACCGATCACCCTACCGATCAATTCACCGATTGTCCCACCGACTAAGGGTACGATGCACCCTCAGAGCCACCTTCTTGAATCATCTCCCATCCCTCCAGGTCTATTAACCCAGCGTAAGGCCCCAACATGGAATCCCACCCCTCGGGGAACCCAACGAGTTGATCGGTGACCCACCGATCGCCCTACCAATCAATTCACTGATTGCACCATCGACTAAGGGAATGATGCACACTTAGAGCCACCTTCTCGAATAAAATCCCATCCATCTGGGTCTATTAACCCGATGTAAGACCCCAACATGATATCCCACCCTTGGCGGATCCCAACGGGTTGATCGGTGACCCACCGATTGCCCTACCTTTCAATTCTCCGATTGCCCCACCGACTAAGGGTACGATGCACCCCTAAAGCCACCCACCGAGACAAAAACTCCTATCCCTCTGAGTCTATTAACCCAGCGTAAGGCCCCAATGCGGGATCCCACCCTCGGGGGATCCCAACGGATTGATCGATGACCCACCGATCGCGCTACTGATCTATTCACCGATCGCCCCATCGACAAAGGGTACGATGCATCCTTAGAGCAACCCTACCGAGATAAAAACTCCTATTTCTCTGGGTCTATTAACCCGGCATAAGGCCCCAATGCTGGATCCCATCCCCAGGAGATCCCAACGGGTTGATCGATGACCCGTCGATAGCCCTACCGATCAATTCACCTATTACCCCACCGACTAAGGGTACGATGCACCCTTAGAGCCATCCTACCGAGACAAAAACTCAAATCCCTCCGAGTATATTAACCCGGCTTAAGGCATAATGCGGGATCCCACCACCGGGGGATCCCAACGAGTTGATCGGTGACCCAACGATCGCCCTAACGAGTTGATCGGTGAGCCACCTTCCCAAATCAACTCCCATCCCTCCGGATCTATTAACCTGGTGTAAGGCCTCCACGCGGGATCCTACCCCCGGAGGATCCCATTGGGTTGATCGGTGACCCACCGATCGCCCTACCAATTAATTCACCGATCGCCCCACCCACTAAGGGTACGATGCACCCCTAGAGCCACCCTACCGTGATAAAAACTCCCATCCCTCTGGGTTTATTAACCCGGCGTAAGGCTCTAATGCGGGATCCCACCTCTTGGGATCCCAACAGGTTGATCAGTGACCAACCGATCACCCTATCGATCAATTCACCGATCGTCCCACCGACATAGGTTACGATGCACCCCAAGAGCCACCCTACTGAGACAAAAAATCCCATCCCTCCTGGCCTATTAACCTGGCATAAGGGCCAAACATGGGATCCCACTCCTGGGGGATCACTACGGGTTGATCGGTGACCCACCGATTGCCCTACCGATCAATTCACCAATTGCCCCACCGACTAAAGGTACGATGCACCCTTAGAGCCACTTTTCCGAATAAAATCCTATCCATCCGGGTCTATTAACCCAGCGTGAGGCCCCAACATTGGATCCCACACCTAGGGGATCCCAACGGGTTGATCGGTGACCCACCGATCGCCCTACCGATCAATTCACCGATCAACGGCCCACCACTAAGGGTACGATGCACCCCTAGAGCGACACTACCTAGAAAAAATCTCCAATACCTCCGGGGCTATTAACCCAGCAAATGCCCCAACACAGAATCCCACCCCACGGGGGATCCCAACGGGTTAATCTGTGACCCATCGATTGCCCTACCGATCAATTCACCGATCGCACCACCGACTAAGGGTACGATATACCCCTAGAGCCATCCTACTAAGATAAAAAATCCCATTCCTCCTGGTCTATTAACCAAGTGTAAGGCCCCAATGTGGGATCCCACCACTGGGGGATCCCAACGGGTTGATCGGTGACCACCGAATGCCCTACCGATCAATTCACTGATTGCCCCACCGATTAAGGGTACGATGCACCCTTAGAGCCACCTTCCCGAATCAACTTCCGTCCCTACGGGTCTATTAACCTGGCATAAGGCCCCAACGCGGGATCACACCCCAGGGGGATCCCAACAGGTTGATCAGTGACCCACCGATCGCCCTACCAATCAATTCACCGATCACCCCACCGACTAAGGGTACGATGCACCCTTAGAGCCACCCTACCAAGGCAAAAAATCCAATCCCTCCAGGTCTATTAACCTGGCGTAAGGCCCCAATACTGGATCCGGGGATACTAACGGGTTGATCGGTGACCCACCTAACGCCCTACTGATCAATTCATCGATTGCCCACCGACTAAGGGTACGATGTACCCTGAGAGCCAACTTCCCGAATCAAATCCCATCCCTCTGGGTCTATTAACCCTGCGTTAAGGCCCCAACCTGGGATCCCACCCCTAGAGGATCCCAAAGGGTTGATCGGTGACCCACCGATCGCCCTACCGATCAATTCACTGATTGCACCATCGACTAAGGGTATGATGCACCCTTAGAGCAACCTTCCCAGATAAAATCCCATCCTCTGGGTCTATTAATCCGGTGTAAGGCCCCAACATGGGGTCCCACCCCTGGGTGATCCCAATGGGGGTGACCCACCGATCGCCCCATCGATCATCGCCCCATCGACTAAGGGTACAATGCACCCTTAAAGCCAATCTACCGAGTCAAAGACTCTCATCCCTCCGTGTCTATTAACCCGGCATAGGGCCAAACGTAGGATCCCATCCCCGAGGGATCCCAACGGGTTGATCGGTGACCCACCGATCGCCCTATCGATTAATTCACCGATTGCCCCACCGACTAAGGGTACAATGCACACTTATAGCCTTCTTCCCGTATCAACTCCCATCCCTCCGGGTCTATTAACCCAGCGTGAGGCCCCAACGTAGGATCCCACCGCCAGGGGATCTAAATAGTTAGATCGATGACCCACCGATCGCCCTACTGATCAATTCACTGATCACCCCACCGACTAAGGGTACGATGCACCCCTAGAGCCACCCTACCGAGAAAAAAACTCCCATCCCTCAGTGTTTATTAACCTGACGTAAGGACCCAACATGGGATCCCACAGGAATGGGTTGATCGGTGACCCACCGATCGCCCTACCGATCAATTTACCGATCTTCCAACCGACTAAGGGTATGATGCACCCATAAAGCCACTATACCACCGGGAGATCCCAACAGGTTGATCGGTGACCCACCGATCGCCCTACCGATCAATTCACCTATTACCCCACCGACTAATGGTACGATTACCCTTAGAGCCACCTTGCCAAATCACCTAGGGGATCCCAACGGGTTCATCGGTGACCCACTGATTACCCTATTTATCAATTTACCGATTGCCCCACCGACTAAAGGTACGATGCACAATTAGAGCAACCGTACCAAGATAAAAAATCCCATCCCTCTGGGTCTATTAACCCGGCGTAAGGCCCCAATGCGGGATCCTATCCTCGAGAGATCCCAATGGGTTAATCGGTCACCCACCGATCGCCTTATCGATCAATTCACCGATTGCCACACCGACTAAGGGTACGATGCACCCTTAGAGTGACCTTCCCGAATCAACTCCCATCCCTCCGGGTCTATTAACCCGACGTAAGGCCCCAACACGTGATCCCCCCTATGGGATCCCAATGGGTTGATCGTGACCCACCGATCGCCCCACCGATAAATTCACCGATTGCACCACCGACTAAGGGTACGATGCACCCTTAGAGCCACCTTTCAAAATAAAATCCCATCCCTCTGGGTCTATTAATTTGGCGTAAGGCCCCAGCATAGGGTCCCACCCTTGGGGGATCTCAATGGGTTGATAGATGACCATCAGATTGCTTAACCGATCAATTCACCGATCGCCCCACCGACTAAGGGTACAATGCACCTCTAGAGCCACACTACCGAGATAAAAACCACTATACCTCCGGGTCTATTAACCCAGCGTAAGGCTCCATTGTGGGATCCCATCCCTGAGGATCCCAACGGGTAGATCGGTGACCCACACATCGCCCTACCGATCAATTCACCGATCGCCCCACCGATTAAGGTACGATGAACCCCTAGAGCCACCCTACCGAGATAAAAACTTCCATTCCTCTGGGTCTATAAACCCGGGAAAAGGCCCCAATGCGGGATCCCACCCCCGTAGGATCCCAACAGGTTTATCGGTGACCCACCGATCGCCCTACCGATCAATTCCTTAATTGCCCCACCGACTAAGGGTACGATGCACCCTTAGAGTCACCTTCCCAAATCAACTCCCATCCCTCCGGATCTATTAACCCGAATAAGGCCCCAACGCGGGATCCCACTCTTATGGGATCCCAACGGCTTGATCGTGACCCACCGATCGGCCCACCGATCAATTCACAGATTGCACCATCGACTAATGGTACGATGCACCCTTAGAGCCACCTTCCCAAATAAAATCCTATATCACTGGGTCTATTAACACGGCGTAAGGCCCCAACGCGGGGTCCCACCCTTGCGGGATCCCAACGGGTTTATCAGTGACCCACAGATTGCTTAATCGATCAATTCACCAATCGTCCCACCGACTAAGGGTACAATGCACCCCTAGAGCCACACTACCGAGACAAAAACTCCGATCCCTCTGGGTCTATTAACCCGACATAAGGCTCTAATGCGAGATCCTACCCCCGAAGGATCCCATCGGGTAGATCGGTGACCCACCGATTGCCCTACCGATCAATTTACCGATCGCCCCACCGATTAAGGTACGATGCACTCCTAGAGCCACCCTACCGAGACAAAAACTTCCATTTCTCTGGGTCTATAAACTTGGCATAAGGCCCCAACACGGGATTCCACCCCCGTGGGATCCTAACAGGTTGATCGGTGACCGATTGCCCTACTGATCAATTCCCCGATTGCCCAACGACTAAGGGTACGATGCACCCTTAGAGCCACCTTCCAGAATCAACTCCCATCCCTCCGGGTCAATTAACCCGGCATAAGGCCCCAACGTGGGATCCCACCCCTATGGGATCCCAACGGCTTGATCGTGATCCACCGATCGCCCCACCGATCAATTCACCGATTGCACCATCGACTAATGGTACGATGCACCCTTAGAGCCATCTTCCCAAATAAAATCCCATCTAACTGGGTCTATTAACCCAGAATAAGGCCCCAACACGGGGTCCCACCCTTGGGGGTTCCCAACGGGTTGATCGGTGACCCACCGATTACTTAACCGATCAATTCACCGATCGCCCCACCGACTAAGGGTACAATGCACCCCTAGAGCCACACTACCAAGACAAAAACTCCCATCCCTCCAGATCTATTAACCCGGCGTAAGGCTCCAATGTGGGATCCCACCCCCGAGGGATCCCAATGGATAGATCGGTGACCCACCGATCGCCCTACCGATCAATTCACCAATCGCCCCACCGATTATGGTACGATGCGCACCCTAGAGCCATCCTACTGAGACAAAAACTTCCATTCCTCTGGGTCTATAAACCTGGCATAAGGCCCCAATGTGGGATCCCAACGGGTTGATCGGTGACCCACCGATCGCTCTACCGATCAATTCCCCGATTGCTCCACCGACTAAGGGTACGATGCACCCCTAAAGCCACCATACCGAGACAAAAACCCCCATTCCTCTGGGTCTATTAACCCGGCGTAAGGCCCTAATGCCGGATCCCATCCCAAGGGGATAGTCGGTGGGGCGAACAGTGAATTGATCGGTAGGGCGATCGGTGGGTCACCTGTCAACCTGTTGGGATCCCCCAGGGGTGGGATCCCATGTTGGGGCCTTATGCCAAGTTAATAGACCTGGATGGATGGGATTTTATTCGGGAAGGTGGCTCTAAGGCTGCATCGTACCTGATAGGCTTTTTCTGCGCACTATAATTAAATCGTACCTTGCTCGAGCCGAGTTCATGGTCGAGCAGCCCCCAAACCTGCCGAGCAGCATATGGGTGAAACGGGAACGTCGTATAGGCTCTGAGGGCACCCGACTCGGCTAGAAATTCGCAAAATGAGGGTTCCGCTCGAGCAGAGCAACCTCTCGAGCTGCGGAGACAGCGCTGCGCGATTTCACCGTTTTGAGCATAACTTCTTCATACGGACTCCAATTTGGATGATTTTTGCGCTCACGCGTTCCTCTTTTCCTTGGATTTCTATCCATATAAAGAACTCTCAGAAACTACAATATTTGAATATGTAAAAAGTTATGCAAAGTGGCTGCTCGGTACAGCATGCGCGACATTAGCACTTTGATCATAACTTTCTCGTTTGGAATCCAATTGGGGTGTTCTTTACGTCAAAACGACCCTCTCTTCTGTGGCTTTCCAACCATATATCATATTATCAATTTGGACTTCTATAAGAATGCAGAAATTTGTGTAACATGGACTGTATTTTTCAGCATTCCTTCTCACTTTCACTCCTCATTCCAACTTTGAACTTTTGATCATGTTTTACCCTTCAAAACTCAACAAAACACCTTAGTAGCATCTTAATTATGCAAGATATGAAAACCATGCCATTCTATACAAAATCATGGCCACATTCTATCAAAAACGGTGTAATGTGAGACCTAAAATACGTGAAATTCCACTCTCAACAAACCCCCAAACTTACCTGTTGCTCGTCCCGAGGCAACGACATATAAAACCAATAGAGTAATTGAGAGAATAACCATCCATCTAAGAACATACAATTCAAATCAACTACTTCACTTTTTCGGAATGCTCATCCACCATTCTCACGGGTAGTATTTACGCTCATCGCTCAAGTGTGAGATATACACTTCAGGGTAAGGTGTTTACACTCAAAGTCAATTCAAACACTCGCGTAACCATAAGCTTGGCAATCATCTCAACTCTCGACTAAAGGGATAATTTCAACAATAGGATCACAAAGGTCTTGCATTAGGTTGTAATATTGGCTCTTTGGTAAAGGTAGGGAGTATATGGATAAGGTGACTCAATCACTAGTAGAGAATCAAAGAAGACTTACAGCTTTTCAACAAACAGCTTTACTTTCTTCTTTCTTCTTCATCGCTCTTCAATGCTTCTTGCAATTTGATTCCTCCTTCACTTTTGAACACCACACCCTTACTTGAATTTTTTTTTTCAAATAAGGGTACCAGTTTCAGGCACTACCCTTTTTATGGGGTACCAGTTTCGGGCACTACCCCTTTATGCAACAATTTAACCACTCTTTTCAACAATTTTCATCACTTCCAACTTATTCTCCTTTTATGTTTCTTCACAAGACACCAAATTGACTCCTTCAACTCTCTACTAGGTAGGTTTTTTTTAAGGCTAACAAGGGATAATTGGCTTATCACGTAGGCTTCCAATAAATATGGCTTTTCAGGCTCAAAAGGGTTAACTACGGATAATTTCAATAGGTAGGATAATAATTTGGCTAGTGACTAATAAACAACAAAGATGGCCTAAGATCATTTCCTATCATTTAATTAAGCACGTAGCTTCAAGGAAGATATAAAGCCAAGTTCTAGAATACGTGCATATGAACGATACTCACAAGAATAAACTGAATCATACAATTTGTCATGATTTCAAAAGGCTCAAATCTCACATGGCTATAGGAATGAACGAGCAATCCTAATCAAGCTACATAGCTAATCATCCTTGCACATAATCAAATTTCAAGCATCTCAATACCAAAGCACAATATCAAAATGTTTCTCAAGTACAATCATATAAAAATACTATCAAGTGCCAAGAAAAATCAGAAAATCATCATAGAGAACCAAAAATCAACTATACCAACACTAGGATCAACAAACAACACACAAAACAAAACACGAAACCTGGCAAATCGCAAAAAATCGAACTCTCAACACTCTCAAATAAATTGACAATATTAAAAATCCACAAAAAATCGACTCTCCAAGCAATGCAAAAATTATATTTCGACACTGCGAGACAAGGTATGTACGTTACCCCCCCAAACTTAGATTAAACGAAGTGGGAAACTAAGTTTGCAAAGAAGTATATACTGCAGTCAAGCAACACCTAATAAAACTCCTACACCAACACAGACATATAAAAGCAATTAAAATGGGAGGGACAGCCCCCAACAAGTGCTCATGTTTAACGTCGGAGAGCCACGACGGGATACCTCTTTTTGCCTACGGGATCGGAGGACAGCTCTCTCGCATTCGTACCTTAAGGTATTTCTTTCCTCTCTTATTTACTTCACCAATCATCTCACCCTTCTTTGTCACTCCAACATGATCCTTTGAATTCTTTTCTTCCCATGACTGTCTTGAGTCCTTCTTGTCAATCCTCCACTCAATTGTAGGCTCAACCTGCGTAGCAAAATAAGGATCAAACAAGTTAGAATTTTCAACATCAATATAAGAATAAAAATCTGGAGGTATGTTCGGGGGTTTCAGATATGGATCATCCATCTTTACTGCAACTAAAATATTATCAAATATCACATTAGAGTTAGTAGTAGGAAAAGTAAGAGATACGCCTGGTCCTGCGATCTCCTCTACCACTTCAATGCTTTGGCTCTTTTGCTTCTCTTCCTTAGCAGCAGGCTTCATCCCCACTTCAACAGTGGACCTCTTATTCCGATTCACACTAGCATTGCCCAATGAAAATAGCTTCTCAAGATAATCAATACATGCATCATTAGACAAATTCTCAAACTCTGCATCAGAAAGGATAAAGTTCTCATCATGCTCTGTGTCCACTACATCCACAGACTTGCACTGCTGCTAATCCGTGGGCCACTGCATCTCCTTATTCAAAGAAAAGACAATCTCCTTATCATCAGCCCTAAGCCTCAACTCTCCTTTGAACACATCAATCAGAGCCCTTCCAGTTGCAAGGAATGGATGCCCCAAGATCAGAGGTGCACCATCCTTTTCATCCTCCATGTCAAGTACAAGGAAATCCACAGGAAAAGTCAAATTCGACACCTTCACTAGCACATCTTCAATCACTCCCTCGGGGTATGTCAACAATCGATCTGCTAACTGTAGGGCAACAGACGCAGGTTTCAACTCCTCCAAACCAAGCTTCTTGAACACTGATAAAGACATCAAATTTATACTGGCTCCTAAATCACACAGTGCTCTCCTAGATGGTCCTTTTCCAATCTCACAGGGAATGATGAAGCTCCCTGGATCCTTCAATTTTTCTGGAAGCTTCTTTTGAATAATAGAGCTGCAGTTCTCTGTCAAATTCACTGTCTCCACACTGTTAAGCTTCCTCTTTCTGGAGATAAGTTCCTTGATGAACCTTGAATAATGTGGCATCTCTTCCAATGCTTCCGAGAAAGGAATAGTGACTTGGACATCCCTCATGACATCAGCAAACTTACGAAACTTCTCATCAAGGGTTTTTGACATGAATCTTTGAGGAAAAGGAATTGGTACCTTTGTAATTTGAAGTCCCAAACTGTCTTTCTCGAATACCTGTTCTGCTTCTCTCAGTTTCTTCGCTCTCTGCCACTTTTTATCAGAAATTTCCAGATCAGATTGACTCTGTACAGAATTCGGACGCATAGAAAACCCTGGAGGGCAGTTCACCGGCTTGCTCGGCTCGAGCGGAGGTCGAGCGGTGCCGAGCTGGGTCCCACCTGAACTGGAAGACACGTCGGAACTAGCCAGAGTCCCGATCAGCAGCATCTGAACCTGCTTGGCAGTCTACTCGGGCCGAGCCGGTAGCCGAGCGGCGTCTAATCGGTCCTGCTCCATCCCTGTTTCGTACTGCTTCTGTTCTGCTTTATTCTGTACAAGTTCTGTGACGTCCTGCATCAGTTTTGGACCTTTAAAATGCTTCTCGGCTCTCAACGTGATCGCATTAACACTCTCCTTTGGGTTGATTTCCGTATCCAAAGGAAACTTTTCTTTCTGCAATTGCACTTGCTGCTGATTTACTGTAGTGGAGATCTGCCCTATGTTATATGACAAACTCTTCAACTGCTTGTTCACTTCCTCATTCTGTTTGGTCATATTCGAGTCCATGAGAACAATGCAGTTATTGATCTTGTTTATGTTGGCATCATTCTTCTTCATGTATCTTGCTAACACATCGTCAATACTGGACTTCCCTTCTTCAGTCTTAGCGCCATGATCAAAATTAGGAGGATATGGAACTGCATTATTCGGATTTGAATAAGAGAAGTTCTCATGCCTCTGATTCTGCCAATTGCCCCCTTGATTATTAGGACCTCCCCCTTGGATATTCCTCTGGTTCAAATTACCTTGAGGGTACCTATTTCCTTGCCAATTTTGAGGAGCTCTCGAACCCTGAAGACTCTGCCCCATAGCCCAATTAGCATCCTCGACCTCTTGAAGGTTCATCACCACATCATCACTTGCAGACCCTCGGTTGCCTCCCCCATTATTACCTGATATCAGAGTAATCAGGTTCTTATTCATCTGTTCCAATTGAGCGACAACCCTATCATTCTTATCAGCGTCAGAAAATTTCTCTTCAACCTTTGCAACTTTACCAAGTATATAAGTCCCTCGGATCCTCTCAGATAGCTAATCCCTTGAGTTCAAAGAGATATCATCAAATAATTTTTCTACGGCATTGGATGTTTTGCCAAAAATTGTTCCTCCCTCAGAAGCATCAACCAACACTCTAGATTCGTTGTCAAGGCCATTATAGAAGACACTGATGAGTTGAGACTTTTTGAATCCATGCTGTGGGCATCTCCTCAACGCATCAGTAAACCTTTCCCAAGCCTCTCCAAACGACTCATCTCTCTGCTACTTGAATTGATTGATCTCCTGTTTCAGTAAAAGAACCTTTCCTGGTGGCATAAATCGATCCACGAACAACTGCTGCAACTCAGTCCAGTTTGAGCAACTGTCTCCCTTTAGTTTATCATACCACTCCCTTGCCTTATCAACCAATGAAAACTGAAAAAGACTCATCTTCCATCTATCATTAGTAGCATCAGCAGCTTTCACTGTGTCTATGTAGCTGTTGAAACGCTTAAGATGGCCATAGGGCTCATCAAAACGCCTCCGGCAAAGGAGTTTTTCTCCACCATATGAATCAGGGCTGGCCTTATGTCATTTGTTTCATCAGCTTAAACGGCTCTAACTACGCCTGATCCTCCTAGATTGGTGGACTTAAAAGTTTCTCGGATGACGATGTCATCCTCTTCAACTCTTTCTCCCATTGATGCTGTTTCAGGTTCTGTCTCAGATTCTGATTCAAACTCCGATTCAGCCTCTTCTAGGATAGCCTGATTCTCAATCTGCACTTCTTCCTCCTCTAAAATTGCTTTAGGAGGTGCTTTGGTATTCTTTGATTTTACTCTTCTTTTTCTCGCAAAAGCTTCAATTTCCGGATTAAATTCAAGATCTTGTGCTCTCGTCTTTGACCTAGTTTGCATGCAACTTCAAGAAAAATCCAAAGTAAAACAATTAAATCCCAAAGAAAATATTCTAATTAACTAAGTAATAAAAGAAAATAAATAATTAAAACTATCCCCGGCACAACGGCGCCAAAAACTTGATAGGCTTTTTCTGCGCACTATAATTAAATCCTCAAGTGTAAGGATATCAATTGTAGCAGCAAGCACCCAAGTTAAATTATCGATCCCACTGAGACAGCTAATTATTTATTTTACTATTAATTACTAATTAATCAGAATTGAGTAACCAATATTCAGAGTATTGTAGTGAATTAATTATCTAAATTACTGAAATATTAAATAGCTGAATGATTAAAAGCAATAAAAATAAAAGCAAGTTTCTAATCAAGAGATGACAAACAGTTCTAAGGAATCAGGTATTGACCAACTAATTTGGGTTATTAAACTTACGATTGCTCATTCATGCAGTTTCACTGAAAATACACCACATATCCCTGTTATCCCACCGAATATGATTCGATTCTAAGCAAACAGTATAATCTGGTTTAAATCCTAAGGTGCATAAATATTACCAAGCCTTATTCCTAGATACTAATCCAGCGAACAACAATACCTCCGGATGGTAAGTTCGACTAACAAGATATTTTCTGGAATTACTACAAGGTTCTCTTCACTTCCTACTTGATTGTCTAATTGCATTGTTCCACTAAACTAATCAAGTATTTGATTAACCAGTTCATGAAATTAAAGTGCTTATAGAGGAGCTACTCTAATCCCTAACAGATAGACAATACCAATCATGAACGCACACAAGCTAACACAATAATCCAAGCATTATAGCGGATGTCATGAATATATTATGAAGACGTTACGAAGCAGAAAAGCATGTCTTAATAAAATAAGTAAAATCAAAAGCTCAACTGCATAAAATCCCAATCTTTGGTCTAAATCCCCAAATCAATTAAATCAATCCATCAAACCCTAGAACTGTATAGGAAATTAGCCCATGAGATTACAAGCAATCCTTATGGCTAAGCAATTCATAACAAAAATCAAAGTAAAAGGAAGGAAAATAAAGGAATTATAAAACCCTAGTGTAGATGTAGTCTTTTGTTCCTTCTCCGTCTCTCCAATTGCTCGATTCTCCCTCAATTAGCACTTGGAACCCTCTTGAAAGTGGATGGATGGTGAAATCAGGTTGTCAATCTGATATGGAAGGATTAGAGGTGTGAATTGATGATGGGTTATGGATGGGTCCTCTCCAATTTGTGTTTTGATCTCCCTAATTGTTTCTAGGACTGATGCAGGGCTTTTTCGCGATCAAAACTGCTTCAGAATCACGATTTGAGGGTATATATACACTGCTGCATCGAACAGGCCCCGTCTGGGCCCTGAACTGGGACGGTCGGCACCTTGCTCGAGCCGAGCTCATGGCCGAACGGCCCCCAAACCTGCCGAGCAGCATATGGGTGAAACGGGAATGTCGTATAGGCTCTGAGGGCACCCGACTCGGCTGGAAATTCGCAAAATGAGGGTTCCGCTCGAGCCGAGCAACCTCTCGAGCTGCGGAGACTGCGCTGCGCAATTTCACCATTTTGAGCATAACTTCTTCATACGGACTCCAATTTGGATGATTTTTGCGCTCACGCGTTCCTCTTTTCCTTGGATTTCTATCCATATAAAGAACTCTCAGAAACTATAACATTTGAATATGTAAAAAGTTATGCAAATTGGCTGCTCGGTACAGCATGCGCGACATTAGCACTTTGATCATAACTTTCTCGTTCGGAATCCAATTGGGGTGTTCTTTACGTCAAAATGACCCTCTCTTCTGTGGCTTTCCAACTATATATCATATTATCAATTTGGACTTCTATAAGAATGCAGAAATTTGTGCAACATGGACTGTATTTTTCAGCATTCTTTCTCACTTTCACTCCTCATTCCAACTTTGAACTTTTGATCATGTTTTACCCTTCAAAACTCAAAAAAACACCTTAGTAGCATCTTAATTATGCAAGATATGAAAACCATACCATTCTATACAAAATCATGGCCACATTCTATCAAAAACGGTGTAATGTAAGACTTAAAATACGTGAAATTCCACTCTCAACAGTACCCTTAGTCGATGGTGCAATCGGTGAATTGATCGGTAGGGTGATCGGTGGGTCACAGATCAACCCGTTGGGATCCCCTAGGGGTGGGATCCTGCGTTAGGGCCTTACGCCGGGTTAATAGACCCGAAGGGATGAGAGTTGATTCGGGATGGTAGTTCTAAGGGTGCATCGTACCCTTAGTCGATGGGGCAATCAATAAATTGATCGGTAGGGCGATCGATGGGTCACCGATCAACCCGTTTGGATCTCTAGAAGGTGGGATCCCGCGTTGGGGCCTTACAATGGGTTAATAGACCCAGAGGGATGGGATTTTTTATCTTGGTAAGGTGGCTCTAAGGGTGCATCGTACCCTTAGTCGGTGGGGTGATCGGAGAATTGATCGGTAGGGCGATCGGTGGGTCATTGATCAACCCGTTGGGATCCCCCTGGGGATGGGATCTCGCGTTGGGGCCTTGCGCCAGGTTAATAGACCCAGAGGGATGGGATTTTTTGTCTCGGTAGGGTGGCATTAGGGGTGCATCGTACCCTTAGTCGATGGGGCGATCTGTGAACTGATCGGTAGGGCGATCGGTGGGTCACCAATCAACCCGTTGGGATCTCCCTGAGGGTGGGATCCCACGTTGGAGCCTTGCACCAGGTTAATAGACCTAGAGGGATAGGAGTTTTTATCTCGGTAGGGTGGCTCTGTAGGTGCATCGTACCCTTAGTCGGTGGGAAGATCGGTGAATTGATCGGTAGGGCGATCGGTGGGCCACCGATCAACCCATTGGGATCGCACAGGGTAGGATCCCACGTGGGGCCTTACAACGTGTTAATATACCCAGAGGGATGGGAGTTTTTTCTCAGTAGGGTGGCATTAGGGGTGCATCATACCCTTAGTCGGTGGGGCGATCGGTGAATTGATCGGTAGGGCGATCGGTGGGTCACCGATCAACCCGTCGGGATCCCCTGGTAGTGGGATCCCGCGTTGGGGCCTTACGCCGGGTTGACAAACCCGGATTGATAGGATTTTATTTGGAAAGGTGGCTATAAGGGAGCATCGTACCCCTTAGATGGGGCGCAATAGGTGAATTGATCGGTAGGGCGATCGGTGGGTCACCGATAAATCCGTAGGGATCCCCAGAGATCCCGTGTTGGGGCCTTACACCGGGTTAATAAACCTAGAGAGATGGGAGTTTTTATCTCGGTAGGGTGGCTCTAGGGGATCATCGTACCATGAGTGGATGGGGCGATCGATAAATTGATCTGTCCGATCAACCCATTGGGATCCCCTGGCGGTGGGATCCTGCATTGGAGCTTTATGCCAGGTTAATAGACCCAGAGGGCTGGGAGTTAATTCGGGAAGGTGGCTTTAAGGGAGCATCGTACCCTTAGTCGGTGGGAGTTGACAAAAACACCTATCCCTCCGGGTCTATTAACTCGGCATAAGGCCCCAACGCTGGATTCCACATTTGGGGATCCCAACGGGTTGATCGGTGACCCACTGATTGCCCTACCGATCAATTCACAGATCGCCCCATTGACTAAGATTATGATGCACCCCTAGAACCATCCTACCGAGATAAAAAATCCCATTCCTTCGGGTCTATTAATCCGGCGTAAGGCCCTAATGCCGGATCCCACCCCCGGGATATCCCAACGGGTTGATCGGTGACCCGTTGATCGCCCTACCGATCAATTCACTGAACGCCCCACCGACTAAGGGTACGATGCACCCCTAGAGCCATCCTACCGAGACAAAAACTCCAGTCCTTCTGAGTCTATTAACCCGGCATAAGGCCCAAATGTGAGATCCCACCCCCGGGGGATCTAAACGGGTTGATCGTTAACCCACCGATCGCCCTACAGATCAATTCACCGATCGCCCCATCGACTAAGAATACGATGCACCATAGAGCACCCTACCAAGATAAAAACTCTCAACGTAAGGCCCCAATGCAGGGTCCCTCCCCAGAGGATCCCAATGGGTTGATCGGTGATTCACCGATCGCCTTATCGATCAATTCACCGATTATCCCACCGACTAAGGGTACGATGCACCCTTAGAGCCACCTTCCCCAATCAACTCCCATCCCTCCGGGTCTATTAACCTGGCATAAGGCCCCAACATGGGATCTCACGCCACGGGATCTCAACGGGTTGATTGGTGACCCACCGATTGCCCTAGCAATCAATTCATTGATCGTCGTACCAATCAATTCATCGATCGCCCCACCGACTAAGGGTACGATGCACCCTTTGAGCCACCCTACCAAGACAAAAAATTTCATCCCTCCGGGTCTATTAACATGGCGCAAGGCTCCAACATGGGATCCCACCTTCGGGAGATCCCAACGGATTGATCGGTGACCCACCGATCGCCTTACCGATCCATTCACCGATTGCCCCACCGACTAAGGGTACAATGACCCTCAGAGACACCTTCCCAAATCAACTCCCATCCCTCCAGGTCTATTGACCTAGCTTAAGGCCCCAACATGGGATCTCACCCCCGGGGGATCTAAACGGGTTGATCGATGACCCACCGATCACCCTACCGATCAATTCACCGATCGCCCCACCAACAAAGTGTACGATGCACCCCTAGAGCCACCTTACTGAGACAAAAACTCACTTTCCACTGGGGTCATTAACCCGGTGTAAGGCCCAAACGTGGGATCCCAATGGATTGGGTTGATCGGTGACCCACAGATCGCCCTACCGATCAATTCACCGATTGCCCCATCGACTAAGGGTATGATGCACCCTTAGAGCCACCTTCCAGAATCAACCCCAATCCCTCCGGGTCTATTAACCCAGTGTAAGGCCCCAACACGGGATCTCACCCAGGGTGATCCCAACATGTTGATCGGTGACCTACCGATTGACCTACCGATCAATTTATCGATCGCCCTACTGATGAGCCGTCGTCGTGCTCTCAAAATATTTTTAATTTCCGACTTACTAAAATACTTAGTATAATGGTAAGTAGGGTCATTTCCCAAGAGATTAAAATGAATTTTAATTAAATTAAAGTGTTGTACGTAATAAAATAAATGAGGGGGGTTTTGTTGTGATGAAAATATGAAAATAATAAAAGTAATAAATTAATTCAGTATTTAAAATGACAAAAATAGATAGAAGCTTATATAAAAATTAACAAAAGGGAAAAAGCCTAGTTTAGGATATTGATCCCCTCCCGTTTAATAATTTAATTAATTATCGGAATTAAACATCTAGTCTAATGTACAAACTCAAATCCCTAGATTGATAGTACGACCAATCAACCCGAATGTTCTTACGTTCATCAACTAGGGTACGACCACTAAATTGAACTATCTACGAGTGACCCTATGGATTCTAACACATAGATGCATGAAAACTCTAAACATATAATTACTAGGCTATGAAAACCGGCTAGGAATCATACAACCTAGATCCTATTACACCTAGAGGGAACAACCTCTATTTGTTACTTAATCCAATTTCCACAACAATTACGGATTGTAGTTCATAGAATAACATTCGGTTGTAAAATAATCAAATAGGTGATCAAGCTAAATTAAATATCAAACAACCATTAAGAAAATCAAAGCATGTAATAGAATAAACTTGCACAAAAGATTCAATATAAAACTCTTAATAATTCATAAAACTATCAATAGGAAGTTCACAAAATCCTAAACTAGATAAAAGAAACTAGCCACACATGTTTATAACGAAAATAAAATTAAAATAGCAAAATCGTAGATTATTGGCGATGATCTTCACGCCAATTCCTCCAATGCTTCGCTGCTCCCTCTCCTCTTGATCATCCAAAAGATGGAGATCAGATTTGTGGGCTGGTTTTCCCACTAGAAGAAACTTGTGTGTTGTGTGTCTTGTGGTGTGTTGTGGTGTGGATTGAATGCTCATTGGAATGCCTTGCAGCCCCTATTTATAGTTGTAGAAGGGGAACAACATCACATGCCTCCATGGCTGCCCATGTTACTCCATGCTTCCACTTCTCCTTGTTTGTGCAATTATTGAAGCTTCACGTGCATCAATTTCTCCTTTATTCTTGCTGTCCATCATCTTTGCAGCTCATTTCCAACTTTCCTTCCTTGTCTTCTTTGCTTTTGGCATCCATTTGTGTTGTCCATCTTTGTCCTTTATACCTTTGCCATTTATGGGTGTGTTTTGTGCTTTATGTGCTCCATGCGGATGGTGTTTCACTCCCCCATGTGCTCATGTGCTCCACGTATTTTGTACATTAGGTCGAATTGAAGGCCCCAAGGTCGAATTGCAAGTCGAAGTGATGTTCTTTAGGTCGAAGCTACTTGCACCTCTTCATTGTTTCGTGTATAACTTCCATATCCGAGTTCCAAATTCAATAATTCTTGCGCTCACGTGATCCTTTCTCCCTTGGCTTTCAATACATATAAAGATCTTTCATAAACACCAAGATTTGAATGTGCAATATGCTACGGAAAGTAGCCATCAGTTCTGTTAGGTTTTCCTCGCGCGTCTTCACCATTTTGCTCATAACTTCTTCGTTTGGAACTCGATTGGGGTGTTCTTTGCGCCAAAACGATCCTCTCTTCAGTGGCTTTCCAACCATGTAGCACACCATCAGTTTTTATATCTATATTTAATACAGCATAATTATGAATTTGGACATGCATTTTCATCATCCTTGCACAATTTGCACCTTTTCTCCAATATTGCAATTTCTTTATCTTTTTCCACCTGGTTCGACTTCCAAAATGTGTTTCGAAATAACGAATCTCTCCCACAAAAATAGCCTGTTTTCACACCAATTTAAATGATCAAAGCTCTTGTTTTCTAAAGACAATATAAGTAATATAAGCACCTAATTAGCTCATAATCGAATCAAATAAACATGAATTTCAACCAAATAATTGTACTAAAATATGACTTATCAAATATCCCCACACCTAAACTTTGCTTGTCCTCAAGCAAACTAAAATCAAAGATGTCGGAGAAGAGAAAATTAAGTTATATCTAACAAGGTAAATGAAAGTCATACACCTTAAGAGATAAGTAACCAATGATCATTTGGAGCTAAATGACTCTTTGCTCAAAGTTCGCAATTTTTAATGGCATCAAAATTTTCAAAATTCATGCCCTCATAAAGGTTCACTCATTAACTCAAATGTTTGATGTAGGTAGCAAGATCACTCAAAAATTGAAAAGAATAGTCATTACCATATGCTTGCTCCCAAATCAAATCTCCACCCATTTCTAGATGGATTATGTGCAATAATCAAAGGGTCTTTGAATGGGATGTAACGGGGCTTTAGGACAAGGTAAGGTAAAAAGAAAGTTAAGAATGGCTAAAGACACCACTTTACAACATGTGATCTTCTATAATCAAAACTTCATAATTCCCACATTTTCCTTTTCTTGATAGATTTCTTCTTTGCACTTGATAAATATCCCCACACCTACTCCTTTTCAAGACTTTGAAATTTTAAGTGTTACATTTTGTAAATGTCACTATTCTTAAGATATTCATCAATTCAGAATAGTTTCAACAGCTCATTTCTCCATATTCAAATCTCCTTCATCCTTGATCCAGCAACAAGATATTTCAACAAGATTCACATATTGCAAAGTAAAGAAGGGTTCAAACGTAAGAGTTAAAGAAAGAAATGGGATTTCATGGTTCATATATGAGCTTATAATTCAAAGAAAAGGTTTAGGCTCAACGTGGCTTCCCTAAAGTTTTTCATAATCAGGTGGGACAATATAAGTCAAGAGGGTTAAACCTAAGTGCCCTTCTCATTTTATCACACACAACCAATCATAAGATCTTGACATGCATTACAAGAGCAAGTTCTAGAATGTGCAATTCAAATTCAATGCGTTCAAGAAAGAAATTTTAATTGAGCTTATAGTTGGTAGCTCGTAAAGGCTCAAAAGCTCACCAAAAATTGGGTAAAATTTGCCATGAAAAAAAAAATTGAGCCACTATAATCACAAAATCTTGAAAAGATTATCAAGTTTCAAAAGCTCCTCAACATCACTGCTACCCCCTCAATCATGCATCACCCTCATCACCTCAAAAGATTTTTTAACTCTCAATTTCCAACTCCACATCAACATAAAAATTAAGAGGACAACAAGAGTACGATATGGGAATACAACACATCACTTCTCTACCGCAATTATCATATAAAATTCCTCTAATTATCCCCACACCTAAACGTTTGCTTGTCCCCAAGTAAAACACAGTATAAGAAAGACTAAACATGTAATAGGGTAGAGTACACCTGATTCAATTTTGGAAAGAGCTTTAACCACGATCAACCCAAGCGACAAGTATCACGGCTGCAAAACAAAACAGAAAATAAAGAAAGAACAATCAAACAATTTATTGAAAATAAAACAAAACAATAAAATTGTGCTGCCTCCCAATCAGCGCATTTTTTATTATCGTTGGCTTGACTTAGGTAAGGTGGATTGTCATCAACTGTAGATCATATCATCCAACTCCATTCGGTCCACCTCAACCTTCTGGAATCCTTCATGATACTCCTTAAGTTGGTGCCCATTAACTTTAAAACTCTTTTCAGAGTTTGCACATCTTATTTCAACTGCACCGTGAGGAAAAACATTAGTCACAATAAATGGACCAATCCAATGAGAACGCAGCTTACCAGGAAATAATTTAAGCTTTGAATGATAAAGTAAAACTTTTTGCCCAACGCTGAAATTTTTCCTTGATATTTTTGCATCATGAAATGCCTTTGTTTTTACCTTATAGATGACTGAGTTTTCATAAGCTTCGTTCCTCAGTTCCTCCAACTCTTGCAGTTGGAATTTCCTTTGCTCTTCGGCCTTGTCATAGTCCATGTTGCATTTTTGGATTGCCCACCATGCTTTATGCTCAAGCTCCACAGGTAGGTGGCATGGTTTTCCATAGACAATTCGATAAGGAGACATGCCAATCGGTATCTTATAGGCCGTTCGATAGGCCCATAATGCATCTTCCAAACGTGAGCTCCAATCTTTCTTAGACGGATTAACCGTCTTCTCTAAAATTCTTTTTATCTCATGGTTGGATACTTCTGCCTGACCACTCGTCTGAGGATGGTATGAAGTGGAAGTCTTATGATACACCGAATACTTGCGCAAGAGTGCTTCCACTGTTCTGTTACAAAAATGAGTGCCCTTGTCACTGATGATGGCTCGAGGAATTCCAAACCTACAAAAAATGTTAGATCGAAGAAAACCTGCAACTACTTTAGAATCATTAGTTCAGGTGGCCTTAGCTTCCACCCACTTCGACACATAATCGACGGCAAGTAATATGTAAATAAATCCAAACGAAGAAGAAAAAGGTCCCATAAAATCCATCCCCTATACATCAAAAATTTCACAAACAATTATAGGATATTGGGGCATTTCATTTCATTGAGAAATATTTCCTACACGTTGACATCTATCACAATACTTGCAAAATTCATAAGCATCCTTAAACAATGTCGGCCAATAGAATCCACACTCAAGCACTTTAAAATCAGTTTTTCTAAAATCAAAATGACCACCACAGGCATGATTATGACAAAAGGTGAGAATTGAATTAAATTCAATGTCAGGAACGCACCTTCTTATCTCTTGATCAGAACAACGTTTCCACATATATGGATCATCCCATATGTAATATTTGGCATCACTAACGAGTTTATCACGTTTTACCTTGCTCATACCAACTGGAAACTGATGGGAGGTTAGAAAATTCGCCAAGTCAGCAAACCATGGAATAGATTCTTCTGACACTGAAGGGTTCAGTGTCAGTGAATTTTCCAAATTTTGCAAAACCGCAAGCAGCTGTTCATATGGGACTTTTCAAGAATTTTCTACTCATCTTAATCTCTAATCAGCCTGCTTAGGTGATCGGCCACTAGATTCTCCGATCCCTTTTTGTCTTTTATTTCCAAGTCGAACTCTTGAAGCAACAAAATCCATCGAATCAATCGAGGTTTCGCTTCTTTCTTCTTTAGGAGATAACGAATAGCTGCATGATCAGAGAAAATAGTGACTTTAGTACCCAACAAATAAGATCGAAAATTTTCTAGAGCAAAAACCACAGCTAGGAGTTCTTTTTCCGTAGTGGAGTAGTTGGCTTGAGCGTTATCCAATGTTTTTGAGGCATAGAATATCACATGTGCAGCTTTGTCAACTCGTTGCCCCAATACTGCTCCTACGGCATAGTCACTAGCATCACATATGATTTCAAAAGGTAAACTCCAATTTGGTGGTTGAATCACGGGTGGTGTGATTAGTAACTTCTTTAACTTATCAAAAGCATTTTTACATGCATCATTCATATCAAACTTCACATCTTTTTGCAACAGCTCACAGAGTGGCTTGGCTATCTTTGAAAAGTAAATCTTCTGTAGAAACCTGCATGTCCAAGAAAAGAACGAACTTCCCGCACAGATGTGGGGTAAGGCAGTGCAGATATAAGATCTACTTTAGATTTATCAACTTCAATCCCATTCTTTGAGATGACATGCCCTAAAACAATACCTTGTTCAACCATAAAGTGACACTTTTTCCAGTTTAAAACAAGGTTTGTTTCTACACATCTTTTCAATATCAATTCAAGATTTCCAAGAAAACTGTTAAAAGATTCTCCATAGACACTAAAGTCATCCATAAAGACCTCTATTACGTTACCCACAAATTCAGAAAAGATGCTTACCATACACCTTTGGAATGTGGCTGGTGCATTGCAAAGCTCGAAAGGTAACCGACGACATGCAAAAGTCCCAAAGGGGCATGTGAAGGTTATTTTCTCCTGATCTTCGGGAGCAATTGCAATCTGAAAATAGCCGAAGAAACCATCAAGAAAACAATAGTATGAATAACCTGCAAGCTTTTCTAACATTTGATCAATGAAAGGCAAAGGAAAATGATCCTTTCTAGTCAAGTTGTTTAGATTGCGGTAATCCATGCATACTCTCCAACCCGTTTGCAAACGAGTTGGAACCATGTCACCTTTGTCGTTCTCAACCACTGTTATTCCTAATTTCTTTGGCACCACTTGTATTGGACTGACCCATTTACTATTTGAGATGGGATAGATAATCCACACACTTAGAAGTTTCAACACCTCTTTCTTTACCACCTCCATCATGGGCGGATTCAACCTGCGCTGAGCCTCTCGAGAAGGCTTAGCATCATCCTCATGCAGAATACGGTGCATACAAATTGCAGGACTAATACCCTTCAAATCAGCTACCGTCCATCCAATAGCAGTTTTATGTTTCTTCAACACATTGAGCAATAAGCTCTCCTGCTCGTTCGTTAGCTTGAATGAGATGATTACAGGTAAAGTGGAATTTGGTCCTAAGTATGCGTACTTCAAGTGGTGAGGAAGTGCCTTTAATTCCACTTTTGGTGCCTGCACTATAGATGGAAAAATTTTTGGAGAAATTTCAGGTAATTTAAAAAAATTTACATCTACGATGCTTGATCTCTGAGAAGCACTATGCAAGGCATTAACATAGTGATTAAGATCTTCATTATACCATCTTTCAGCTTTTTTCTTCATTATTCCTTGTTCAATTACTGTGTCTAATGCTTCCCTACTAGTGAGTTCGAAGTGTTCCTGGACAATCGGCTTAATAGTGCTCACAACAGAAAGTATGTTAGCATCATCAGGGTATCTCATAGCATCATATATGTTAAATTTAATGATCTGCCCATCAAATTCCATTGTAAGAGTTCCTTCACTCACATCTATTTTGGTACATGAAGTGTTGAGGAATGGTCTTCCCAATAAAATTGGAGTGGAATTTGATGGGTGGTCATTCATTTCTAACACATAAAAGTCAGCAGGGAATATGAGTTTATCTACCTGAACAAGAACATCCTCAATGACTCCATCTGGGTATGCTTGACTTCGATCAGCTAGTTGGATGACAACTCCAGTCTTTTTCAACTCTCCCACACCCAACTTTTCAAACACTGATTGGGGCATTACATTGATAGATGCTCCGAGATCCAACATCGCTCTTTCAACCTTAAAATTTCCAATCTTGCAAGGAACCACAAACATGCCAGGATCCTTGCGCTTCTGGGGTAGCGTTTGCTGGAAGACAGCTGAAACGTTTTCTCCCATCACTACCTTTTCATCTCCTTTCAGTTTCTTTTTATTGGTGCACAATTCCTTCAAAAACTTGGCATATCTCGGAATCTGCTTGATAGCCTCAATAAGAGGTAAATTGATCTCCACTTTCCAAAACACTTCAAGTATTTGTTTATCCTTTTCTGCGGTGTCTGGCTTCCTGAACCTGCTTGGAAAAGGCAATTGGTTAATATCAAAAGGAGTAGGGTCATCAGTTTTAACCTGATTTTTCTTTGACCTTCTGACACCAAAGGGTACAGTGTCAGTGTTGTGTTTCTCTTCATCAGATCTTTCCGCCCTAAACTGATCGGATTGATCTCTCATTATTTCTGTCGGTTCTTTTTCCATGTCCTGTTCTGGCTTCTTGAGCTGTACAACCTCTTCTAATTGTTTTCCACTACGCAGTGTGATGGCGCTCACATTCTTAGGATTTACGTCCCTCTGTGAAGGCAACTTACCACTGCTTTGAGCCTGCATTTGGCCCACAGTTGTAGCCAATTGAGTTATTTGATTCTCTAGGTTCCGAATTGATGATTGGGTAGATTTTTTCAAATCATGAATGGATGAACGTGTTATCTCTTGTAATTTGAGATTGTTGGCAGCCATTTCCCTCATCATTTCCTCAAATGAAGCTCCGGAGTTTGAAACACCTTGTTGGCGATTTCCACTATCTTGAGTGTGATCTTGTTGCCTGTTTATCATTCTTTGCTCTTGAAATTGCTGCTGCCCCCTATTTCCCCCTTGTCCCATACCATACCTCAGATTGGGATGATCTCTCCATCCCTGATTGTATGTTTGAGAAAAGGGATCATAAGGTCGTCCCATGGCGTTTACTTGTTCCTCATTAGGTGTAACCCTGCAATCAAGAGTAGAATGATCATTAGTTAAGCAATATTGACAAGATGGAGGGTTTACCCCTTTTCCTTTAGCCAGATTCTCCACCGCAAGTGTCAACTTATTCAACGTTTCCTCTAATTTAAAATCATGGATTTCTTTCACTTCTCTAATCATCGGGTCTCATCTGCTAAATTGTTGGGTATTGGCAGCAATGCTAGAAATCAAGTCTCTAGCAGCAGTGGGTGTTTTCATCATAAAGGCTCCTCCGCTGGCTACATCAAGCATATTTCTATCCATGATTGACAACCCTTCATAGAAATACTGCAAAAGCAATTGGTCACTTATTTGATGCTGGGGGCATGCTGATATGAGACGTTTAAACCTCTCCCAATACTCATGTAAACTTTCTCCTTGCATCTGACGGGCTCCAGATATCTCCTTTCGTAAAACAGCAACTCTGGTGGCTGAAAAGTAAGTTTGGAGGAAAATTTTCTACATTTCGGCCCACGTATTAATTGATCCGGGATGAAGATAATATAACCAATCTTTTTCCATGTCCTTCACTGCAAAGGGGAATGCCCTAAGCTTGACCATTTCCTCTGTTAGTCCATTTGTTTTCATGCTCATGCATACAACCAAGAATTCCTTCAAAAATTTGTGAGGATTTTCTCCTGAAAGACCATGAAATGCAGGAAGTAAGTGAATCAATCCTGATTTTAATTCAAATACCATATTATCAGTGATCGTAGGAAAGTTAATGCATAGTGGCTGATGGACTATGTCCGGATTGGCCAATTCATTCAAAGTTTTTTCATTATTTGTAGCCATGTCTTCCTCTTCAAGTTGAAGTGTATCAGTTGCAAGTTTGGATTTGGTAAGATTTTCTGTGGTTTCTCCAATGGACGAACTTGTTTCCTTCTTTTTTTGTGACTCCTTTCTAATCTTGTGGATAGTTTTCTCAATTTCTGGATTGTATTCAACCTGTTTTTTACCAGAGGATCAAGTAATCATTCAAAATTTTTGAAAATATGAGCCTTCTGAACCACAAAAATTTAACAAAATTCAATTTTACTCCCCGGCAGCGGCGCCATTTGATGAGCCATCGTCGTGCTCTCAAAATATTTTTAATTTTCGACTTACTAAAATATTTAGTATAATGGTAAGTAGGGTCGTTTCCCAAGAGAGTAAAATGAATTTTAATTAAATTAAAGTGTTGTAAGTAATAAAATAAATGAGGGGGGTTTTGTTGTGATGAAAATATGAAAATAATAAAAGTAATAAATTAATTCAGAATTTAAAATGACAAAAATAGATAGAAGCTTATATAAAAATTAACAAAAGGGAAAAAGCCTAGTTTAGGATATTGATCCCCTCCCGTTTAATAATTTAATTAATTACCGGAATTAAACATCTAGTCTAATGTACAAACTCAAATCCCTAGATTGACGGTACGACCAATCACCCCGAATGTTCTTATGTTCATCAACTAGGGTACCACTAAATTGAACTATCTACGAGTGACCCTATGGATTCTAACTCATAGATGCATGAAAACTCTAAACATAGAATTACTAGGCTATGAAAACCGGCTAGGAATCATACAACCTAGATCCTATTACACCTAGAGGGAACAACCTCTATTTGTTAATTAATCCAATTCCCACAACAATTACGGATTGTAGTTCATAGAATAACATTCGGTTGTAAAATAATCAAATAGGTGATCAAGCTAAATTAAATATCAAACAACCATTAAGAACATCAAAGCATGTAATAGAATAAACTTGAACAAAAGATTCAATATAAAACTCTTAATAATTCATAAAACTATCAACGGGAGGTTCACAAAATCCTAAACTAGATAAAAGAAACTAGCCACACATGTTCATAACGAAAATAAAATTAAAATAGCAAAACCGTAGATTATTGGCGATGATCTTCATGCCAATTCCTCCAATGCTTTGCTGCTCCCTCTCCTCTTGATCATCCAAAAGATGGAGATCAGATTTGTGGGCTGGTTTTCCCATTAGAAGAAATTTGTGTGTTGTGTGTCTTGTGGTGCGTTGTGGTGTGGATTGAATGCTCATTGGAATGCCTTGCAGCCCCTATTTATAGTTGTGGAAGGGGAACAACATCACATGCCTCCATGGCTGCCCATGTTACTCCATGCTTCCACTTCTCCTTGTTTGTGCAATTATTGAAGCTTCACATGCATCCATTTCTCCTTTATTCTTGCTGTCCATCATCTTTGCAGCTCATTTCCAACTTTCCTTCCTTGTCTTCTTTGCTTTTGGCATCCATTTGTGTTGTCCATCTTTGTCCTTTATACCTTTGCCATTTATGGGTGTGTTTTGTGCTACATGTGCTCATGTTTTCCACGTATTTTGTACATTAGGTCGAATTGAAGCCCCAAGGTCGAATTGCAAGTCGAAGTGATGTTCTTTAGGTCGAAGCTACTTGCACCTCTTCATTGTTTCGTGTATAACTTCCACATCCGAGTTTCAAATTCAATAATTCTTGCGCTCACGCGATCCTCTCTCCCTTGGCTTTCTATCCATATAAAGATCTTTCATAATCACCAAGAGTTGAATGTGCAGTATGCTACGGAAAGTAGCCATCTGTTCTTTTCGGTTTTCCTCGCGCGTCGTCACCATTTTGCTCATAACTTCTTTGTTTGGAACTCGATTGGGGTGTTCTTTGCGCCAAAACGATCCTCTCTTCAGTGGATTTCCAACCATATAGCACACCATCAGTTTTGATCTCTATATTTAACACAGCATATTTATGAATTTCATCATCCTTGCACAATTTGCACCTTTTCTCCAATCTTGCAATTTCGTTATCCTTTTTCCACCTGGTTCGACTTCCAAAATATGTTTCGAAACAACGAATCTCTCCCACAAAAATAGCCTGTTTTCACACCAATTTAAATGATCAAAGCTCTTGTTTTCTAAAGACAAGATAAGTCATATAAGCACCTAATTAGCTCTTAATCGAATCAAATAAACATGAATTTCAACCAAATCATTGTTCTAAAATATGACTTATCACCTACCGACTAAGGGTACGATGCACAATTAGAGCCACCGTACCAAGACAAAAAATCCCATCACTCTGGGTCTATTAACCTGGCGTAAGGCCCCAACGCTGGATCCCACCCCCAGGGGATCCCAACGGGTTGATCGGTGACCCACCGATCGCCTTACCAATCAATTCATCGATTGCCACACCGACTAAGGGTACGATGCACCCTTAGAGCCACCTTCTCGAATCAACTCCCATCCTTCCGGGTCTATTAACCCGGCGTAAGGCCCCAACGTGGGATCCCACCCCTATGGGATCCCAACAGGTTGATCGTGACCCTCCGATCGCCCCTTCGATCAATTCACCGATTGCACCACCGACTATAGGTACGATGCATAGAGCCACCCTACCTAGAAAAAACTCCCATTCCTCTGGGTCTATTAACCCAGCGTAAGGCTCCGATGCGGGATTCCACCCCCAAGGGATCCCAACGGGTAGATCAGTGACCCACCGATCGTCCTACCGATCAATTCACCGATTGCCCCACCGATTAAGATACGATGCACCCCAAGAGCCACCCTACCGAGATAAAAACTCCCATTCCTCTGGGTCTATTAACCCGGCGTAAGGCCCCAATGTGGGATCCCACCTCAGGGGGATCCCAACAGGTTGATCAGTGACCCACCGATCGCCCTACCGATCAATTCCCCGATTGCTCCTCCGACTTAGGGTACGATGCACCCTTAGAGCTAACTTCCCGAATCAACTCTCATCCCTCCAGGTCTATTAACTCGGCGTAAGGCCCCAATGTAGGATCCCACCCCTGGAGGATCCCAATGGGTTGATCGGTGACCCACCAAACACCCTACCGATCAATTCACCTATTGCCCCATCGACTAGGGGTTCGACCCTTAGAGCCACCTTCCCGAATAACCTCCCATCCCTCCGGGTCTTTTAACCAGGCATAAGGCCCCAACATGGGATTCCACTCCTGGGGGATCCCAACGGGTTGATCGGTGACCCACCGATCGCCCTACCGATCAATTCACCGATCGCCCCACCGATTAAGGGTACGATACACCCCTAGGGCCATCCTACCGAGGCAAAAAATCCTATTCCTCCTGGTCTATTAACCCGGTGTAAGGCCCCAATGTGGGATGCCACCATCGGGCGATCCCAACGGGTTGATCGGTGACCCACCGATCGCCCTACCGAACAATTCACAGATCGCCCCACCGACTAAGGGTACGATGCACCCCTAAAGCCACCCTACTGAGATAAAAATCCCATCCCTCTGTGTTTATTAACCCAGTATAAAGCCCCAATGCAGGATCCCACCACCGGGGGATCCCAATGGGTTGATCGGTGACCCACCGAACGCCCTACCGATCAATTCATCGATTGCCCCACCGACTAAGGGTACAGTGCACCCTTAGAGCCACCTTCCCGAATCAACTCCCATCCCTTTGGGTCTATTAACCTGGCATAAAGCCCCATCACAGGATCCCACCCCAGGGGATCCCAATGGGTTGATCAGTGACCCACTGATAGTCCTACCGATCAATTCACCTATCGCCCCACCCACTAAGGGTACGATGCACCCCTAGAGCAACCCTACCTAGACAAAAACTCCTATCCCTCTGGGTTTATTAACACGGTGTAAGGCCCCAATGTAGGATCCCATCCCTGGGGATTCCAACGGTTTGATGGGTGATCGACCGATCGCCCTACCGATCAATTCACCGATCACCCTACCGACTAAGGGTACGATGCACCCTTAGAGCCACCCTACCAAGACAAAAATCCAATCCCTCCAGGTCTATTAACCCAGCATGCTTTATTTCTTTTGTGTGAGTAAGAAATTTTTATATTTGAAGTGCTTACTTATCGGCAATTACATCTCTTTTCAAACTTAGTTTTAACTATAGTTTCTACTAAGTTTGGGGGGGTGTGATGTACTTACCTCAATAAGCACCGATAGTATAATCTTTTATTTGTGATGTTTGTTAGGGGAGTTGGTTTTTGCACCATATTTAAAATTTTAATCGATTTTGATGTGATGATTTTTTACAACTTGCCTAATGTTTAGTGGGTTTTGGTTATGTTTTCTTTTACGGAGTTACTCATGAATAATATTTTGTGGAACAATTTTTGATGAGGTTGTGCTCTAGTTAGTACCTAATGATTCGTATTGAAGTTTGAAGTGTGTAGGGATTGAAGAACACTCAGTTTGGAAGCTTAGAAGGGTGGTTCGACCAAAGCCAGGGTAGGTTCGACCAAAGCCTGGAGGTCAAACCGAGCAGAGGAAGTCGAACCGATGCAGAAAATCATCCAGTGAGGTGGTTCGACCAGATCATTCTAGGTTCGACATGTCTAACAGGTCGAACCAAGGTCAAACCCGAGGTCTTAAATCATGCAGTAGGGTGGTTCGACCTGAGTCGATATGGTTTGATCTGCTTGGAAGGTCGAACCCGAGGTCGAACCAGTTCGTTCAGAGCACTCTGTTTTCTAGAAGATTGGTTCGACCAACACAAGGGTGGTTCGACCTGTCCAGCAAGTCGAACCCAAGTCGAACCAAGAAGAGCATTTGTCCAGAAGGTAGGTTTGACCTCGTCATCCATGGTTCGACCTGTTCAAGAGGTCGAACCTGAGGTCGAACCAAGCCAGGTACGCATTTTAAGTCGATTTTTCAGAAGGGTTCGATCACTTTTTCAAAACACCAAACCCCAAACCCTCTTCGAACCTCTACATTCTTGCACAAATTCTTCAATTACACTTGATTGCACACCGATTACACAACATTACACCTTGAATTTACGAATTGGGCGCGGATTTGGGCGATTTTCGTCGCAAAATCAAGGCTCTAGTCGCGATTCTTAAGTGTGTGTGTGATTCGATCGTTTGTTTACCATGGGCAAGTCAAAAGGTACGTTCTTCCAACTCAATTACTCTATGATTGAAGGTTTAGGTATGCAATTCGTTGTGGTTAGGAGGATTGAGGTTGAATTTGGTTGGTTTTCATGGTAAATGTTGATAATTTGATTTGATTCATATAAATTCATGTTTGTTGGTGGAGAATGTTTGATTATAGATTGAACTTGATGGTTTATGTGAATTGATCAACAATTTTGTGCATCTATTAGGATAAGCATGTTAGTTTAGTTCAAATTGATGATAGTTGGAGTGGTTCATGAAGTCCAATTATTGAAATTTTTGGTGGAATTGCTTGAATTGCTTAATGCATGCTTGTTGGTTATGTTTTGATGATTAAAGAACGTGTGATTGAAGATGTTTTGAGCATGTCGAATAAGCAAGTGGTGTTGAGATGTTAGTTTGAGTGATTATGCATGGATGCTTGAAGTTTTGAGTAGAGTATAGGTTATGCTAGTCAAATACTTGTGTTCTTGTCTTGTTGGTTGTGCTAAAAAAGTTGTTTTCAGGAAAGGGACAAGGATCAAGTAAAGGTAAAGGTAGAGCAGAGGAAGTAAGATCGAAGAAGAGGAAAGACAGGCCTTCGAATGTGTCTTGCCTTCGAATGTGGATACAGTGACTCGGAAGCTGAGGCTACAAGATCGTTACCCGAGAACTTCAAAATTCAAATGCAAAACTGGGATGAGATTAAAGAAAAATGGGAAGAAGTCTCAGATAAGATAGCTCGTACTCGATACCAAGATGATGAGGCGATGAGGATAATGAGAATTGGGAATGACATTTTCTGGATGTTCGATCAAGTGGGTATCCGGAGGTTTATGGAGCTAAAGAAGCCGACGTATTTCCATGTTACAGCGGAAGTAGTTTGCTCATTTGAGATGGTGAAGGACCCGCTTGGGTACCCGTATCAGTGTACGTATCAGCTTGGTGGAGTGAGTAGGAGATGGACGTCTGAGGATTTTAATAAGCTGTTTGAGACGCCTTTGGGAATCTCTCGTTTGGAGAATGGTGCGTTCAACGCTAATAGGTTTTGGAGAGAGATCACAGGGGAGATTGGAGATTATAAGATTAGGCAGGCTCGTGCTTCTTCGATAAAGAATCCAGTTTTGAGGTACATAGATCGTGTTTTGAGCAACACGTTGTTCGCCCGCTCAGAGGGGAGTGTTGTGTCTAGAGGAGAGCTTTACGCCTTGTGGTGTATGCTAAATGGGGTGCAGTTCAATATTGGAGCGTATTTCATTGCACAGCTACATCTATTCAGGACCATTGGGTTTCAAAAGGTGAATATTGGAGGGTTACTGACGATTGTGGCTGAGCATTATAACTTGGATTTCACTGGCATCACACCCGTTAGAGGAGAGCCCGATTTGGAGATGTTAACATGCATGAAGGGAGGATTTACCCATTTCAAAGATGGAGATTGGTTCTTCACGAGGGGACTCAAGCCTTTCAATTTTATGTTCCCCTTCGATGTGAGTAACTTGACTACTATCCGGGTGGCGAGGAACAAGTTGATGGATTCTCTCGGACACAACGTCTTATCCGTGACAGTGAAGTCGGGTGGTAATTGGAGGACTGTATCGCAGATGTGTGCGGATGGTAGGATGGCGGAGTTACAGCAGATTGTTGATCGAGGAGAGTTCCGTCCACCATAGCAGCCTGAGGAGGAAGAGCAGCCCGAGGAGGAGCAGCAGGATGAAGAGATGCCAATGCAACACGACGCACCTCAGCATGAGCCAGCACTGCATCAGCAGCGGGCTGTCCCAAATGATACACGGGAGCAGCTTCGCCTTATTAATGAGCAGCTGGTCGCGATCATTGCTAGCCAGCAGGAGACGAATCGACAGCTCGCACTCGCCAACGCCAACTATGCTACGCTGAATGAGAGGTATACTGCTTTGAATGAAAAAGTTGGTAGGTTGGGTGATCGAGTTGATTACTTGGATAGACACATCGGTGATCTACACTGGATTGTGGAGCGGAGGCTTGATGATGAGGATGATGATGATGAGGATGATGATGCTCCGGAGGAGTAGTTTGGTTCAAGTTTTCTTTGGTTTCCTCCGATTCATCTTGATTCCATTATTTTTCTTTTGGGGTGTGATTCATGCGTGAGTGGAATGTATAAGTGATATCGATTGATAGATGCTTGTATGATTGATTGGGTATAAGCTTGTTGATTTTGTGCATTCATATGTTCATGTGTTAATTTCTATTGAAGAAAGGCATGTATAATTTGATAAGTATGTTGAGTTTGTGTGGAATTGATCTTAATTATGTGCTATGAGGAGTACTAGGATTACCTAGGTGAGGATTTGAGCTTTCTAATCATGTTTGATCATGATTATTTTATTCTTGAGAGGATCATTTATATGAACGTATTCTAGAACTTGGCTTGGAGTCTTGTGTGAGACTTATGATTGATAAATTGCTAGGACATGATCTTAGGCCATTATTTTGTGATTAAGCTACTTAGCCAAATTTTATCCTTCCTAATGATCTTATTAACCCTTGGATGCCTTGTTGAGCCGTTAAAGCTTTTTCTTTGGTAGCCAAAGTAAATAACCTTATAAACCTTTATTTGAGCGTGATTAACCTATTCATTGGTAGAGAGAGTTGAGGTGAGTAAGTGTTGCAAGAAGAAAGAGGAAGATAGAATATGGTTGGATGAAAAGAATATGGTTAAATCTTGTTTAGGGGTAGTGCCTGAAACTGGTACCCCGATAGATTTTATACTTAGTGCATGAAGCTTAGCAGCTGATGGCCTATACAAGAGAAGAAGGGTAGTGCCTAAAACTGGTACCCGAATTGTCTAAAGAGATGATGTTGATGCACAAAAAAGAAGGAAAATCCATGAAAAGAAGAGGAGAAGTTGGAGGAGATATTGCAGCAAGAAGTAGAAATCAAGAACCTCCAAGGTAACTCTCTACTAGTGTCTTAAGTCACTTTACCTAAATTTTCTACCTTTTTCCAAGAGCCAACATTAAAACCTAAAAACAAGTCCTTTGTGATCCTAGTGAAAAGTTGATTATAAGTTGAATTTTGAGACTTTTGCCAAGCTTATGGTTACGCGTGAATATGGATTGATATGAGTGTTTATATTAACCTATATAGTGCCTCACGCACTTGAGTGAAAGAGAATAAATACTTATCTTGTGATCTAGATTACTTTGTACTCCGAATGGTGTGTGATTGGATTGGTTTGGCATGAGTGATATATATGAAGCAATTAATACTTGTTTGATTTAATGAAGTTGCATGTGTGATATGTGTTGTACTTTATCTTGGTGAATTATACACGACTCCTGTGGTTTGATTTGGTTGCCTCGGGACGAGCAACATGTAAGTTTGGGGGTTTGATGAGTGTGTAAATTCACAAGTTTGGCACCAAGTTTTGTGCTAGTTTTGGAGAGTTTTGATGTGGAAATAGGTGGAAAACCTATATATATTGTGAATTAGCATGAATCAGGTGTTGGTGGAGCTATTTGAGTAGTTTTCATAGCAAAAACGGAGTGTAAGTGCCAAGAATCAAAGAGACGAAGTCGAGACCATGCGAACTGCCAAGAAAAGAGGTGGGTTCGACCTGTTGGAGGAGGGTTCGACCTCTCCAGCAGGTCGAACAAGTGTTGTAGAAGTGCAGGAAGTAGGTTCGACCACGACTTGAGGGGTTCGACCTATTCATCAGGTCGAACCATGGTCGAACCAGTTCTTGAGAAGCTGGGTTCGACCACGATGTTGGGAGTTTGACCTGACGGTTGGCCGAACCAAGAGCAGAAATTGTCCAGTGATGAGGTTCGACCTAGGGTTCGACCAAGTCCTGAGAGGTTTGACTTGTTCAAGAGGTCGAACCAGTGCAGAATTCTTCCAGTAGCGGGGTTCGACTTGGGGTTCGACCTGTGGCCAGTGGTTCGACCTGTTTGACGAGGTCGAACCTACGTGCGAAAACTTACCTTATCTAAATTTTCAAGGCCAAAATGTGTGGGATCACTTGAAAAGCCCATTCCAAGCCCTAGAGACATGATTACAAGTATAAAAGAAGGCTCATGTAGGCAAGAAAAGAGACCAAGCACGTCCAAGTACGAAGAGCTTTTGATCGAGAATCATAAGGAGATAAGGAGACGTGGATTGGAGGAGACGATCTTCCACCATCCGGAGGGCTGTGACAGAGCTCCGCTGGAGGTTCAAGTAAGATCGGTCCATCTAACCATGATTGTTCCTAGATCAATCATGGGCTAGAGCCGCTTCGGTAGTTCTAGGGTTATGAAGGTTTCATGAGTTGATTTATCTTTCGTGTGTATACTCCGTACAACACTACTCGTGGTTTATTTTATATAAGATTGTGCTTTTTTAATCCATACTCATAGTTGTTTTGTGCATCAATAATCGTTGTGTAGAGTCTGAATACATAGCATGGTTATTGGTTGAGTGCGTTCACTAAGGAGCAGAGTTTATTGTTATAATTCTAAGTGAAGGGATTCCGAAGTCTTATTAGAACTATCTTATATGAATACTTATTAATTGAATCATATTCGGGTTAATAAGTAGGATAAAGAGCATAACTTTATAGTACCTATAAAGGGAGATCAAATCGGGTTAGAGTACTAAGTGCACGGGAAATAATTGATTATGATAGTACCTAGAAAGGGGGGTAAAGTATACATCTTGCTCCGAGGATATTCACACGTATCAAACGCTTATCTACTTGTGTCTATAGAGTAGATTTGCATGGGTTAGTGATGCGTCCATAAACCACAAGGTAGAGTCGGACATCGACACACAAAAGTATGAATTAATGAATGAAACCGGATGACCTGACGAACTACCTATCATCTTACTTGACCACAACCTTCTATCTTTTCTTGTGTTATTTCGATTAATAGTTCCTACTCAATTTTAACATTATTATATTTCCAAATAGTCTTAGCTTACTAGAGTATAATTGAATTGATATTTATCCGTCCCTTGGGTGCGATAATAACTTGGTCACCTTCGAAACTACAATTGATATCCTTCACACTTGGGGATTAAATTGTGTGTTGAGAACATACGAACAAGTCAGGAATGGAGGCTTGTGATTTTGTGTCCCCTTCTACAACTGTAAATAGGGGCAGCATCAACATCCAAAACACACCAACACATCCGATTCACTCACACAACAATCACAATCACAACACAAGTGAGTAGAGTGTGTAGAGCAAACTTGTAGCTGCTGCAAGTTGTAGCAGCAGCAACACCATTAGCTGCACACTCCTCACTTCTCACCACATTCTTTCATCCTTCCACCGGAGAGACGATCGGAGTTGCTACTTGGATCGGAGATGGAGTTCCCAACGGAGATCGTGATTGAAGAGACAGAATCCTTCGACCGGGTTCTTTCTTCTTAATCATTTATCTTTTGTTATTTAGCACTATGGTTAGGATTAATTACATAATCATGATTTGTTCTAGTAAATCCATGGGCTAAGTTCTTTGTTGGTAATGTTAGGGTGTTGAAACAATCTTGATTATCTGATTTAAACTATTCTAAACTTGAATTGATTACCTTGCAAATTGTTTATTTCCTTATTGAAGATTATATTTTGAAACTTCATATTATTATGAGTTTGAGTTTTGATTCCTTTGATTATTAATGACGGTACCACTGATTGATAGTTAATGGGAGTCTCTATTTCTGCATGATAATTGTTGTTTCCTGAGATATTCTTAGGTGTATTGACCATTAAAGCCTAAGCGTGTTAGACAATCAATTTGGAATACTAAATACTTGGTAAAACACCATAATTAAGTAATTGGTAAGGAGAAAAAGGGTTAACAATCGCGTACCTAGAAAGGGAAGTCTAGTGCTCTAGCCTTAAATGGAATTTAGCATGAAGTACCTATAGAGGGAGAGGGAGTTAATTTCTTATCGATCCAAGAATTTCCAGCTCATTATAAGTGTTAGATCTTACCCGATTAAGGTGATCTAACTAGGCTTAGTGATCCTCTTATAAACTTCTGCAAGTAATTAATTCAGGTCTAGATAAATTGATCACATAATCAAGTTGTTTACCCTAGCATTACCAATTCTCAATCCTTGAACTCTTAAATTGTTTTTTCTCTCATGATAATTATTTTATTTCATAATTAATTTATTATCAAACTTTATTTAAATTATCATTCTTTCAAAAACCAACCCCAGATTTGTCTTACAATCGAGTTATCACATAGAATTACATATTAAATTTATAGCTATCCTGTGGGAATGATATTTTACTTGGTCACTCGCACTACAACCGATCCCTTATACTTGAGGGTAAAAAGAAACTAGCGATCAATCCCCGGGAGTGGGATCCCGCATTGGGGCTTTACGCCAGGTTAATAGACCCGGAGGGACGAGAGCTGATTTGGGAAGGTGTCTCTAAGGGTGCATCATACCCTTACTCGGTGGGTCAATCGGTGAATTGATCAGTAGGGCGATCGGTGGGTCACCGATCAACACATTGGGATCCCCCGGTGGTGGGATCCCGCATTAGGGCCTTGCACTGGGTTAATAGACTCAGAGGGATTGGAGTTTTTGGCTCAGTAGGATGGCTCTAGGGGTGCATCGTACCCTTAGTCGGTTGGACGATCGGTGAATTAATCGGTAGGACGATCGGTGGGTCACCGATCAACCCGTTGGGATCCCCAGGAGTGGGATCTCACGTTGTGGCCTTACACCGGGTTAATAGACCCGAAGGGATGGGACTTGAATCGAAAAGGTGGCTCTAAGGGTGCATCGTACCCTTTGTCGGTGGGGCAATAGGTGAATTGATCGGTAGGGCGATCGGCGGGTCACCGATCAACCTGTTGGGATCCCCCGGGGGAGGGATTCGGCATTGGGGACTTACGCTAGGTTAATAGACCCGGAGGAATGTGAGTTTTTATCTCGATAGGGTGGCTCTAGGGGTGCATCATACCCTTAGTCGATGGGACGATCGGTGAATTAATCGGTAGGGCGATCGGTGGGTCACCGATCAACTCGTTGGGATCCCTCGGGGGTGGGATCCCATGTTGGGGCCTTAAGCCAGGTTAATAGACCAGGTGGGATAGGTGTTTTTGTCTCTGTAGGGTGGCTCTAGGAGTGCATCGTACCCTTAATCGGTGGTGCGATCGGTGAATTTATCGGTAGGGCGATCGGTGGGTCATCGATCAATCCGTTGGGATCCCACAAGGATGAGATCCCATATTGGGGCTTTAGGCCTGATGAGTGTGTAAATTCACAAGTTTGGCACTATGTTTTGTGCTAGTTTTGGAGAGTTTTGACGTGGAAATAGGTGGAAAACCTATATATATTGTGAAATAGCATGAATCAGGTGTTAGTGGAGCTATTTGAGTGTTTTCTTAGCAAAAACGGAGTGAAAGAGCAAAGAATCGAAGAGACGGAGTCGAAGCCAAGCGAATCGCCCAAGAAGTAGGTGGGTTCGACCTGGCTGGAGGAGGGTTCGACCTCTCCAGCAGGTCGAAGCAACGTTGCTGGACATACAGAGATGGGTTCGACCACGACTCAGTTGGTTCAACCTGGCCATCAGGTCGAACCATGGTCGAACCTGTTTGCAAGAAGGAGGATTCGACCACGACGTTGGGGTTCGACTTGCCAGTTGGTCGAATCGGGAGCAAGAGTTGTCCAGTGCTGAGGTTCGACCTGGGGTTCGACCAAGGCCTAAGTGTTTGGACCTGTCCAGAAGGTCGAACCTGTGCAGAATTCTTCCAGTAGCGGGGTTTCACCTGGGGTTCGACCTGTGGCTCGGGGTTCGACCTGCTTGACGTGGTCGAACCTGTGTGCGAGAACTTACCTTATCCGGATTTTCGAGGCCGAAACGCGTGAGATCACTTAGAAAGCCCATTCCAAGCCCTAGAGACGTGATTACAAGTATAAAAGGAGGCTCATACAGAGAATAGAGAGCTTTTGATCGTCAATCGTAGGAGAGACAAGAGTAGAGGTGGTGATCCATTCGGAGGGCTGTGACAGAGGTTCGCTGAAGGTTCAAGTAAGAATGATTCATCTAACCATGATTGTTCCTAGATCAATCATGGGCTAGAACCACCTTGGTAGTTCTAGGGTTATGAAAGTTTCATGATGTAATTCGTGTTTCGTGTGTAAAACTCCGTACAACACTACCTGTGGTTTGTTTTATATAAGATTGCATATTTAATCCATACTCATAGTCGTTTTATGCATCAATGATTGTTGTGTAGAGTCTGAATACATAACATGGTTATTGATTGAGTGCGTTCACTACTGAGCAGGGTTTATTGTTATAATTCTAAGTGAAGGGATTCCGAAGTATTATTAGAACTGTCTTATATGAATATTCATGAATTGAATTGAATTCGGGTTGATGAATAGGATAAAGAGTATAACTTTATAGTACCTAAAAAGGGAGATCAAATCGGGTTAGATTCTAGACGTAGAAGATAATTGATTATGATAGTACCTAGAAAGGGGGCTGAAGCATATCTCTTGCTCCGATGTTAGTCACACGTGTCAAGCGCATATTTACTTGTGTCTATAGAGTAAACGTGCTTGGTCTAGTGATGCGTCCACAAACCACAGGGCAGAGTCGGACACCATCATACGAAAATACGAATTGCTAGTGAAACTGGATGACCCGACGAACTACCTATCATTCTTATTGATCACAACTCACTTTTCTCTACTCTTGCTATTTCTTTTGTTATTTCGATTAGAAGTTATTATCCATTAAACCTTTACAATTACCAACATAGTCTAAAATATACTAGAAGATCACAAAATTGATATTTATCCGTCCCGTGGGTTCGATATTGTAACTTGGTCATCTTCGCGACTACAATTGATATCCTTATACTTGAGGATTAATTTGTGTGTTGAGAAAACCCCTATCAAGTTCTTGGCGCCGCTGCCGGGGACGGCGTAAACTATCTTTTTTGTATTATTTCTAGTTTACTAGGACTATTTACCTTGTTTTGTTGTTTTCTTTCTTATTCGTTTTAGGTGTATGCTCACAAGATCAAAGAAAGGTAATCTTGAACCGTATAATCCTGAGATTGGAGCATCATCAAGAAAGAAGAAGAAGAAGAAGAGCAAGGCAAAGGCAATAGACTCAACTGAAGCTCTGAATTTTGGAGTTGAGGTTGACGAGCAGATTTCGCAAGCGATTGAGGCTACAACTGAAGTTAATTTGGAAGTAGTAACAGTCAACATGGCAGCGAATCCGGATAATCTAGCCATCCGTGAGGTTTTCAGAAATAATGGGGCTGGAAATTATGAGCTTTTAGGAGCAAGGGGAACTAACACCGCGTTCGATCTTCATCCCGCTCTTATTAGCATGATAGAGAGGAACTCCTTTTCAGGAGGGTATTTTGAGGATCCGCAGCAGCATCTGAACAAGTTCTTGGGCTATGCAAGTACTCAAAAAGACGTAGGAGAACATGAAGATGCTAGGAAGATCCTTTTGTTCAAATTCTCGCTTACTGAAAAGGCGAGGGATTGGTACGATACTATTAATGCAGCTGAGTGCACCACGTGGGAGCAATTGAAGTTAAGATTCTTGGAGAGGTATATGCCACCTTCGAAGGTGTTTAAGATGAAGCAAGATATTAACCAATTTGCTATCAGTGGAGGTGAGAAATTTCATGAAGCGTGGGATAGATTCAAGGACATGCTCAGGAAGTGTCCTCAACATGGGTTATCTAAAGCCCAATATATCAGTATATTTTATAACGAATTGGACTGTGAATCAAGAGTGCTACTTGATACTTCTTCTAATGGAGCATTGCTTACAAAGTCATCCGTTGAGGCCGAGAGATTGTTTGAAGACATATCAATGAATTCGAGGGATTGGCCCACTGATAGAGTTAGAGGTACGTATGTTCTTGGAAAGGTAGCTCAGGTTGAACAAGCAATGGTGAAGACTAAGAGAGAGGATGAGATCATTTCAAGCTTGTCCAATATCAACAAGCTACTCGAGTCTCAACAGAAGCAGATCAGTGAGATATCCCAACGAGTGCCAATCATGCAGCAAGAGATGATGAATAATGGAACCATCCAAGACGAATTGGAGGAAGCAAATTATGCCATGGGTCAAAGTATCCAAGGAATGAGGTACCCAAATCAAGGAAACTGGAACTACCAAGGGAACTATCGAGGGAACTTTAATAATCGTGGTCCATCTGGTAGTTATCAACAACAACCAAGGAGGCCTGAATTTTCATGGAGCAATACGAACAATGCCGTGCAACTTGCGATGGGTGTTGATCCGGGAGAAAAGGTGGAAGAAGGGAAGCCTGGTTTTGAGGATACTGTGAACCGGTACACGGTAAAAAATGATGAAAGAGTGAATCGCCTTGAGGCAAAGCTTGAGAAAAAGATTGATGAACACCACAGAGATTTGTCCACTCAAGTGAAAGATCTCACATTGTTGATGGGTACAATTGCAGAGAATGTGAACACATTGACTCAAACTGTAGGAAAAGGTAAGTTTCCGTCTCAGAGTATAGAGAATCCAAAGTCGTGTAATGCCATCACACTGAGGTCAGGAACGCAGTACGAGGGATCGATGAGGCCGGAATCGAAGTTGGAATTTTCTAAGGAGCGGTTCGACCAACACGCAGAGGGTTCGACCAACTCTTCAGGTCGAACCCAGGTCGAACCTCATCGGCCAGAGCACTCTGTTTTGACGCAGGAGCGGTTCGACCAACACACCGAGGGTTCGACCATTTTTTCAGGTTGAACCCAGGTCGAACCTCATCGGCCAGAGCACTCTGTTTTGATGCAGGAACGGTTCGACCACGATCGCGAAGGTTCGACCAACTCTTCAGGTCGAACCCAGGTCGAACCGAAGGATGGAGATTATACAGTGAAACGGTTCGACCAAAGGGGCGGTGGTTCGACCTCTAATGTTGGTCAAACCCAAGTCGAACCTCCGGAGCAGAATGAGATCAGTCTTCCAGTGAAGAGGTTCGACCAATACAGTCCTGGTTCGACCTTTCAGCCTGGTCGAACCCCAGTCGAACCTCACCCAGATGTTTTGTTTGATGCACCTGTTGTTCCTTTTGATGTTGATGCAACTCCAGTGGTACGGAATGAGCAAAGTACAGACATAATAGCTGAGAAAAAATGGGAAAGAGCTAAGCGATTAAGAGCCGAAAAGGAGAAAGCGGAAAAGGTTGATCGTGATGAATGGGGGATTCCCAAAACAAAGATACCTCCACCGTTTCCCTACAAGCTAGTGAAGAAGGGGTTGGAAGAGAAGTTCAAGAAGTTTTCAGAGATAATGAACAAGATAAGCTTGAACATCCCTTTTTCAGAGGCAATCATGGAGATGCCATATTATGCTCGGTTCCTTAAAGACATATTGATGAAGAAGCGAAGCTTAACCGGAGTTGAAATGGTAAACTTATCGGAGAATTGTAGCTCAATTATTCAAAAGAAGTTGCCACCAAAGATGAAAGATCCGGGGAGCTTTACTATTCTTTGTGAGATCGGGAAGGGGCCAGCACGGCGAGCTTTATGCGATCTTAGGGCAAGCATCAATTTGATGCCGTTGTCCATCTTTCAGAAGCTTGGTTTGGGGGAGATGACCCCGACAACTGTTGCTCTCCAATTGGTAGATAGATCAATGACGTTTCCGAAAGGAATAGTTGAAGATGTTCTAGTAAAAGTGGAGAAGCTAGTTTTTCCTGTGGATTTCCTTGTATTAGAAATGGATGATGACAAGGATAATGTTCCTTTAATCTTGGGTAGGTCATTCCTTGCTACAGCTGGAGCTATGATAGATGTTCGGAAAGGAGAACTGAAGTTGAGAATGGACAAAGAAGAAGTACTTTTCAACTTGGACAAAGCAATGAAAATGCCAATGGAGTCCCAATGTTATAGTATTGACGTGGTGGAGGAGATTGTGAAGGAGGATATGTCTTTGATCTTGTCAAAGGATCCTCTTGAGATATGTTTGATGGAATCTCTTACTTATCCCACTACGGAGCTTGACGGACTTTCTAACGAGGTATGTATTGAATTTCTTGAAAACTTACTTGCTTTGGGTGATGACAGGTTTGCATTGGAGAGAAATAAAGTGGAAGAAGTCAAATGGACCAGGAAGTACTTGCCTTTGGATAATGAAAACACTCCAGTGGAGAAAAGAAAAGAGGAGTTGAAACCATTGCCGGATCACTTGAAGTATGCTTTTATTGGTGATAATGCACAATATCCGGTAATTGTATCTTCTTCCCTTAATGATGATCAACTTGAGGAGTTATTAGATGTTTTGAGGAAGTACCAGTCTGCAATAGGGTGGTCACTTGATGATTTGAAAGGTATTAGTCCTTCGTATTGTATGCATCAGATTAGGTTGTTGGATGAAGCCAAAGCTAGTGTTCAGAATCAGCGTAGGGTGAATCCCGCAATTCAAGAGGTGATAAGGAAGCAAATTCTTACGTGGTTGGATGCTGGAATTATATATCCTATTAGTGATAGTCCCCATGTGAGTCCATTGCATGTAGTTGCTAAGAAGGGGGGTATGACTGTAGTGAAAGCTGAGGATGGAGAAGCTATAGCCACGAGAATTCCTACGGGATGGCGTACATGTGTGGATTACAGGAAATTGAATGAGAACACGTGTAAGGACCATTTCCCTCTTCCATTTATGGATCAAATGTTGGATCGTCTTGCAGGGTATGAGTTTTATTATTTCTTAGATGGATACTCGGGGTATAATCAAATCATGATTGCTCCCGAGGATCAAGAAAAGACCACTTTTACTTGCCCCTACGGGACCTTTGCTTTTAGGAAAATGCCATTTGGATTGTGTAATGCGCCTGCTACTTTTCAGAGATGCATGATGGCGATTTTTGATGGTTTGATAGAGAAGATCATGGAAGTATTCATGGACGATTTTTCAGTCTTTGGTTCTTCTTTTGATATGTGTTTGTCTAACCTTGCTGTTGTTTTGAAAAGGTGTCAAGAAACTAATCTTGTCTTGAATTGGGAGAAGTGCCATTTCATGGTGAAAGATGGGATTGTTCTTGGGCATCATGTTTCCGCCAAGGGATTACAGGTAGACCGTGCTAAAGTGGTGGCAATTGAGAAGCTTCCACCACCGACCAATGAAAGAGGAGTGCGATCCTTCCTTGGACACGCCGGTTTTTACAGGAGATTCATTAAGGACTTCTCAAAATACTCTAAGCTCTTATCTCATTTACTTGAAAAGGATATTCCTTTTGTGTTTAATGATGAGTGTTTAACAGCTTTTCAAGTTTTGAAGGAGGCGCTTATTACTGCCCCTATCTTGATCACACCGGACTGGACGCAACCGTTTGTACTTATGTGTGATGCAAGTGATGTAGCATTGGGTGTGGTGCTTGGGCAGCTAAGGGAGAAGAAGTTCTGCGCCATTTACTACGCGAGTAAGACTTTCGATGCGGCACAGAAGAATTACACGGTAACTGAAAAGGAGTTTTTGGCTGTTGTGTATACATTCGATAAGTTTCGTCAGTATTTGGTTGGCATGAAGACGATTGTGTATACGGATCACTCAGCGATTCGTTATTTGATGGAGAAGAAGGAGACGAAGCCTAGGATCATAAGATGGATTCTACTTTTGCAGGAGTTTGACTTGGAGATTCGGGATAAGAAAGGAATAGAAAATGTGTTGGCCGATCACTTGTCAAGGTTGGAGACTAGGGAGCATTGTGACAATTCTTTTGAGTATATTGAAGAGATGTTCCCTGTTGAGAAGATCATGGCTGTGGCTGTTGAAGGTGCCGAGCAAGCATGCGTGGTTGCAGCGCAAGGTATGGATCCATGGTACGCGGATTATGTTAATTACATTGTCATTGGTGAAATTCCAAGGGATCTCAACCGATATCAACTTGCGAAATTTCGTAGGGATGTTGAGACATTTATATGGTATGATCCGTTTGTTTATAAGATTTGTACAGATTCTATTGTCCGAAGATGTGTACCCGAGATGGAAATGGAAAGTGTGTTGGAGTTCTGCCATGCACAACCGAATGGTGGGCATTTCAGAGCGCAAAAGACTGCAGCTAAGGTACTTCAATCCGCTCTTTATTGGCCTACTTTGTTTAAAGATAGTGAGAGCTATGTGGCGTCTTGCGATAGATGCCAGCGCATGGGTAATATAGGTAGGAGAGATGAGATGCCATTGCAGCCTAGCATAGTCGTGGAGATATTTGATGTATGGGGGATCGATTTTTTGGGGCCTTTTCCCCCGTCAAATGGGTTTCTCTACATTCTTCTTGCGGTGGATTATGTTTCGAAGTGGGTGGAAGCAATTCCTACTCATGTTAATGATTCGAAAGTTGTTTTATCTTTCCTAAAGAAACATATTTTTGCCCGTTATGGAGTTCCGAGAGCATTAGTTAGTGATGGAGGTTCCCACTTCGTCAATAAATTTCTGGAGAAGGTGCTTAAGGATTATGGTGTTAGGCATAGGGTTACTACACCCTATCATCCGCAAGCAAATGGGCAGGCGGAGGTCTCCAACCGTCAAGTAAAGTAGATTCTGGAGAAAGTGGTAGTAACTAATAGAAAAGATTGGGCTATGAAGCTTGATGATGTGTTATGGGGGTTCCGGACCACTTACAAGACGGTGTTAGATATGTCACCGTATCAAATTGTCTATGGGAAGCCGTGCCACTTACCCGTAGAAATTCAACACAAAGCGTTTTGGGCTTTGCGTCGCTTGAACTTGACCCTTAGGGATGTAAAGGAGTTGAGGCTAACTCACATGAATCAATTGGATGAGTTTAGGAGTCGTGCTTTCAAGAATTCAGAGATTTATAAGGAAAGAATGAAGAGGTGGCATGATTCTAAAATTTTGTACAAGAAGTTCAAGCAAGGAGATGAGGTACTACTTTTTAACTCTCGTTTGAAGCTTTTTGCAGGCAAGTTGAAGTCTAAGTGGACGGGACCGTTCATGATTCATCGAGCCTTAGGAGGGGGGAGTTATGAGCTTATTGACAAAGATGGTGACGTTATCGCGGTGAATGGGCATCGATTGAAGCATTATAGGTCGCCGGATGATGCGTGTGTCATTTTTTATGATACCTTGTTCTGATTTGGTACCGTCGTGACTCTACGACGTTAAACATGAGCGCTTGTTGAGAGCTTACTCTTCCGTTTTATTGCTTTATTTCTTTTGTGTGAGTAAGAAATTTTTATATTTAAGATGCTTACTAATCGGCAATTACATCTCTTTTCAAACTTAGTTTCGACTTACGTTTTTACTAAGTTTGGGGGGTGTGATGTTATTACCTCATTGAAGCATTAAGAGTATAATCTTTTCTTTGTATTGTTTTGTTAGGGGAATTGGTTTTTGCGGCCATGTTGAAATTTTAATCGATTTTGATGTGATGGTTTTTTACAATTTGCCTAATGTTCAGTGGTTTTTGGTTGTGTTTTCTTATACGGAGATACTTATGAATGATATTATGTGGAACAATTTCTGAAGTTGTGCTCTAGATTGTACCTAATGAGGATGTGTTGAAGCTTGAAGTATGTAGTGAATGAAGAACACTCAGTTTTGGAAATCAGGAGGTAGGTTCGACCAAGTCTAGGAGTGGTTCGACCAGAGCCGTAGGTCGAACAAAGGCAGAGAAAGTCGAACTGACATTGAAAGTTGTCCAGAGAGGAGGTTCGACCAAAGCCATAGTGGTTCGACCTGATCATGAGGTCGAACCTATGGTCGAACCTGTCAGTCAGAAGCACTCTGTTTTCCAGAAGAGGGGTTCGACCAATTCAAGAAAGGTTCGACCTGTTTAGCAGGTCGAACCCCTGGTCGAACCAAGAAGATCGTTTGTCCAGAAAAGAGGTTCGACCTCGCCATCCATGGTTCGACCAGTCCAGGTGGTCGAACCCGAGGTCGAACCAAGCCAGGTACGTGACTTAAGTTCGAATTTTCAGAGGGGTTCGATCACTTTTTCGAAACATCAAACCTCGAACCCTCTTCGAACCTCTACACCCTTGCACAAATTCTTCAATTACACTTGATTTCACACCGATTACACAACATTACACCTTAAATTATCGATTTGGTCGCGGATTTGGGCGGATTTCGTCGCGAGTTAGGGCTGAAATCGCGTTTTTGGGTGTTTTGTGTTTTCGATCGGTTTTTCACCATGGGCAAGTCACAAGGTACGTTTTTTCCAACTCAATTACTCTAGGATTGAAGGTTTAGGTAAGCAATTTGATGTGAAATAGAGAATTGATGTTGAGTATGGTTGAATTTCATGGTGAATGTTGATATTTTGATTGGTTTCATATGAATTCTTGTTTCTTGGATTGTGGTTGATTGATTATTGTTAGAACTTGGATTTTTGTGTGGATTAATCAAGGATATAGAACATACCATAGAATGAGCATGTTGATTTGGTTTGAAATTGATAAAATTGAAGTAGTTCATGGAGGAAAGCATGTTGAATTTTTGATTGAATTGCTTGAATTGATTAATGCATGCTTGTTGGTTATGTTTTGATGATTAAAGAAGGTATAATTGAAGATGTTTTGAGAATGTTGAATAAGCAAGTGGTGTTGAGATGATAGTTTGTATGAATATGCATTGATGCTTGAAGTCTTGAGTAGAGTATGTGATGTGCTAGTACAATACTTGCTTTCTTGTCTTGTTGGTTGGATTGAAGTATTTGTTTTCAGGAAAGGGACAAGTATCAAGCAAAGGAAAAGGAAAGGCAGAGGAGGAGAGATCAAAGAAGAGGCATGACAGGCCTTCAAACTTGGACAAAGTGACAAGAAAACTGAGGCTACAAGACCGTTTACCTGATAACTTCAAGATTAGGATGCAAGGTTGGGATGAGATTAAAGAGAAGTGGGAAGAAGTTTCAGACAAGATAGCTCGCACTCGATACCAAGATGATAAAGCGATGAGGATAATGAGAATAGGGGATGATATATTTTGGATGTTTGATCAAGTAGGGATCCAAAGATTCATGGAGTTGAAGAGGCCGACGTACTTCCATGTTACAGCGGAAGTGGTTTGTTCATTTGAGATGGAGAAGGACCCGCTTGGATACCCCTATCAGTGTACGTTTCAGCTTGGTGGAGTGAGTAGGAGATGGACGTCTGAGGATTTCAACGAGCTGTTTGAGACACCTTTGGAGATCCCTCGTTTAGAAAGTGCTGCATTCAGTGTAAAGCGATTTTGGAGGGAGATCACGGGGGAGATTCGTGATTACAAGACTAGATAGGCTCGTGCTTCCGCAATAAAGAACCCTGTCTTGAGGTACATGGACCGCATCTTGAGCAACACGTTGTTCGCCCGCTCGGAGGGCAGTGTTGTGTCTAGAGGAGAGTTATATGCCTTGTGGTGTATGTTGCATGGAGTGAAGTTCAATGTTGGAGCTTATTTTATTGCGCAGCTGAATCGATTCAAGACCATTGGTTTTCAAAAGGTGAATATTGGAGGGTTATTGATGATTTTGGCTGAGCATTACAACTTGGACCTCACCGGCATTACACCAGTAGAAGGAGAACCCGATTTGATTATGAGCACGTGCGCGAAGGGAGGGTTTGCCCATTTTAGAAATGGAGATTGGTTTTTCACGAGAGGTGTCAAGCCTTTTGAATTTATGTTCCCCTTCGACGTGAGCAACTTGACAACTATTCGGGAAGCAAGGAATAGACTAATGAATTCTCTAGGACACACCGCTTTATCCATGGCAGCGAAGTCGGGTGGTGATTGGAGAGCGGTAGCACAGATGTGTGCTGAGGGAAGGATGGCTGAGTTACAGCAGATTGTTGATCGAGGAGAGTTCCGTCCACCTCAGCCACAGCAGTCTGAAGAGGAGGATCGGTAGAGGAGCATCCAGAGATGGAGATTCCGGAAGGAGAGCAGCATGATGCGCCTCAGCATGCTCCAGGACCGCAGCAGCGGCGAGCAGTTCCAGGTACTCGGGAGCAGCTTCGCTTGATTCATGAGCAGCTGATCGCGGTGGTAGCTGCACAGCAAGAGACGAACAGGCAACTCGCGCTCGCTAACGCCAACTACGCCACGCTGAACAAAAGGTACTCTGCCTTGGATGAGCGTATTGGTAGAGTGAGTAGTCGAGTGGATATGATGGACAAACACATTACCAGTCTATGCCGAGCTGTGGAAAATAGAATGGATGAGGATGACGATGATGATGAGAATGATGATGCTCCTAGGGAGTAGTTTCAGGTTTTCTTTTGGCTTCTCCGATTCATCTTATCTCCCATTCTTCTTTTTATTTTTACAGATTGGGGTGTGATTCATGTGTGAGTGGCATGTACTTGATATAGTTGACCTTGTATCGTTACTCTATATATGGGGTGTTGATTATGTGCATTCATATGTTTATGTGTTTATTTTCATTTGGAAAGAGCATGAATAATTTGTTAAGTATATGGAATTCATGAGGAATTGATTTTGATTATGTGCTATGAGGAGTATTAGGAATTGATTACCTATGTGAGGATTTGAGCCTTTATCATGATTAATCATGATAGTTTATTCTTGAGAGAATCATTCATATGAACGTATTCTAGAACTTGGCTTGGAGTCTTGTGTGAAACTTACAATTGATGAAATATTAGGATATGATCTTAGGCCATTTTTGATTAATTGAGTCACTTAGCCAAATTTTACCTTTCCTAATGATCTTATAAATCTTTGGTAGCCCTGTTTGAGCCTTTTAAAAGCTTTTTCTTTGGCAAGCCAAATATACGAGCCTTAATTACCTTATTTGAGCTTTGAAAATACCCTATTCATTGGTAGAGAGAATAAGGTGAATAAGTGTGGAAGAAACAAAGGGAAGATGGAATGAGGTTCGGTAAGAAAAATGCATAGTTAAATCTTGTTAGGGATAGTGCCTGAAATTGGTACCCCGAATTGCTTATACATGGGGCTTGAAGTTTCTAAGAAACAGCCGAACGATGTTCGAGAAGGGTAGTGCCTATAACTGGTACCCGAGCAATTAAAAGAAGAATGATGCTGATGCAAGGAAGAGAAGGAAAATTGATAATTGCAAGTGCAAGAGAAGAATTGGAGGAGAATATGAAGGCGAATGAGAAATCAAGAACCTCCAAGGTAACTCTCTACTAGTGTATTAAGTTACTATGACCAAATTTTCCTACCCTTTCCAAGGAGCCAACATTACAACCTAGAAACAAGTCCTTTGTGATCCTAGTGTTAATCTAATGTAAGTTGATTTCTGAGACCTTTGCCAAGCTTATGGTTACGCGTGAATATGAATTGATATGAGTGTTTATACTAGCCTATAGTGCCTCACGCACGAGTGAATGAGAGTAAAGACTTATCTTGTCAGTGAGATTACTTAGTGCTCCGAATGGTGTGTGATTGGATTGATTTTACATGAGTGACATATTTGATGCAAGTAATTCTTGTTTGATTCAATAAAGTGGCATGTGTAATATGTGTTGTACTTGATCTTGTTGAATTATACACGACTCCTGTGGTTTAAATTGGTTGCCTCGGGACGAGCAACATGTAAGTTTGGGGGTTTGATGAGTGTGTAAATTCACAAGTTTGGCGCTATGTTTTGTGCTAGTTTTGGAGAGTTTTGATGTGGAAATAGGTGAAAAACCTATATATATTGTGAAATAGCATGAATCAGGTGTTAGTGGAGCTATTTGAGTGTTTTCTTAGCAAAAACGGAGTGAAAGAGCCAAGAATCGAAGAGACGGAGTCGAAGCCACGCGAATCGCCCAAGAAGTAGGTGGGTTCGACCTGGCTGGATGAGGGTTCGACCTCTCCAGCAGGTCGAACCAACGTTGCTGGACATACAGAGATGGGTTCGACCACGACTCAGTTGGTTCGACCTGGCCATCAGGTCGAACCATGGTCGAACCTGTTTGCAAGAAGGAGGATTCGACCATGACGTTGGGGTTCGACTTGCCAGTTGGTCGAATCGGGAGCAAGAGTTGTCCAGTGCTGAGGTTCGACCTGGGGTTCGACCAAGGCCTAAGTGGTTCGACCTGTCCAGAAGGTCGAACCTGTGCAGAATTCTTCCAGTAGCGGGGTTCGACCTGGGGTTCGACCTGTGGCTCGGGGTTCGACCTGCTTGACGTGGTCGAACCTGTGTGCGAGAACTTACCTTATCCGGATTTTTGAGGCCGAAACGCATGAGATCACTTAGAAAGCCCATTCCAAGCCCTAGAGACGTGATTACAAGTATAAAAGGAGGCTCATACAGAGAATAGAGAGCTTTTGATCGTCAATCGTAGGAGAGACAAGAGTAGAGGTGGTGATCCATTCGGAGGGCTGTGACAGAGGTTCGCTGAAGGTTCAAGTAAGAATGATTCATCTAACCATGATTGTTCCTAGATCAATCATGGGCTAGAACCACCTTGGTAGTTCTAGGGTTATGAAAGTTTCATGATGTAATTCGTGTTTCGTGTGTAAAACTCCGTACAACACTACCTGTGGTTTGTTTTATATAAGATTGCATATTTAATCCATACTCATAGTCGTTTTGTGCATCAATGATTGTTGTGTAGAGTCTGAATACATAACATGGTTATTGATTGAGTGCGTTCACTACTGAGCAGGGTTTATTGTTATAATTCTAAGTGAAGGGATTCCGAAGTATTATTAGAACTGTCTTATATGAATATTCATGAATTGAATTGAATTCGGGTTGATGAATAGGATAAAGAGTATAACTTTATAGTACCTAAAAAGAGAGATCAAATCGGGTTAGATTCTAGACGTAGAAGATAATTGATTATGATAGTACCTAGAAAGGGGGGTGAAGCATATCTCTTGCTCCGATGTTAGTCACACGTGTCAAGCGCATATTTACTTGTGTCTATAGAGTAAACGTGCATGGTCTAGTGATGCGTCCACAAACCACAGGGCAGAGTCGGACACCATCATACGAAAATACGAATTGCTAGTGAAACTGGATGACCCGACGAACTACCTATCATTCTTATTGATCACAACTCACTTTTCTCTACTCTTGCTATTTCTTTTGTTATTTCGATTAGAAGTTATTATCCATTAAACCTTTACAATTACCAACATAGTCTAAAATATACTAGAAGATCACAAAATTGATATTTATCCGTCCCGTGGGTTCGATATTGTAACTTGGTCATCTTCGCGACTACAATTGATATCCTTATACTTGAGGATTAATTTGTGTGTTGAGAAAACCCCTATCAGGTTCTTGGCGCCGCTGCCGGGGACGGCGTAAACTATCTTTTTTGTATTATTTCTAGTTTACTAGGACTATTTACCTTGTTTTGTTGTTTTCTTTCTTATTCGTTTTAGGTGTATGCTCACAAGATCAAAGAAAGGTAATCTTGAACCGTATAATCCTGAGATTGGAGCATCATCAAGAAAGAAGAAGAAGAAGAAGAGCAAGGCAAAGGCAATAGACTCAACTGAAGCTCTGAATTTTGGAGTTGAGGTTGACGAGCAGATTTCGCAAGCGATTGAGGCTACAACTGAAGTTAATTTGGAAGTAGTAACAGTCAACATGGCAGCGAATCCGGATAATCTAGCCATCCGTGAGGTTTTCAGAAATAATGGGGCTGGAAATTATGAGCTTTTAGGAGCAAGGGGAACTAACACCGCGTTCGATCTTCATCCCGCTCTTATTAGCATGATAGAGAGGAACTCCTTTTCAGGAGGGTATTTCGAGGATCCGCAGCAGCATCTGAACAAGTTCTTGGGCTATGCAAGTACTCAAAAAGACGTAGGAGAACATGAAGATGATAGGAAGATCCTTTTGTTCAAATTCTCGCTTACTGAAAAGGCGAGGGATTGGTACGATACTATTAATGCAGCTGAGTGCACCACATGGGAGCAATTGAAGTTAAGATTCTTGGAGAGGTATATGCCACCTTCGAAGGTGTTTAAGATGAAGCAAGATATTAACCAATTTGCTATCAGTGGAGGTGAGAAATTTCATGAAGCGTGGGATAGATTCAAGGACATGCTCAGGAAGTGTCCTCAACATGGGTTATCTAAAGCCCAATATATCAGTATATTTTATAACGGATTGGACTGTGAATCAAGAGTGCTACTTGATGCTTCTTCTAATGGAGCATTGCTTACAAAGTCATCCGTTGAGTCCGAGAGATTGTTTGAAGACATATCAATGAATTCGAGGGATTGGCCCACTGATAGAGTTAGAGGTACGTATGTTCTTGGAAAGGTAGCTCAGGTTGAACAAGCAATGGTGAAGACTAAGAGAGAGGATGAGATCGTTTCGAGCTTGTCCAATATCAACAAGCTACTTGAGTCTCAACAGAAGCAGATCAGTGAGATATCCCAACGAGTGCCAATCATGCAGCAAGAGATGATAAATAATGGAACTATCCAAGACGAATTGGAGGAAGCAAATTATGCCATGGGTCAAAGTATCCAAGGAACGAGGTACCCAAATCAAGGAAACCGGAACTACCAAGGGAACTATCGAGGGAACTTTAATAATCGTGGTCCATCTGGTAGTTATCAACAGCAACCAAGGATGCCTGAATTTTCATGGAGCAATACGAACAATGCCGTGCAACTTCCGATGGGTGTTGATCCGGGAGAAAAGGTGGAAGAAGGGAAGCCTGGTTTTGAGGATACTGTGAACCGGTACATGGTAAAAAATGATGAAAGAGTGAATCCCCTTTAGGCAAAGCTTGAGAAAAAGATTGATGAACACCACAGAGATTTGTCCACTCAAGTGAAAGATCTCACATTGTTGATGGGTACAATTGCAGAGAACGTGAACACATTGACTCAAACTGTAGGAAAAGGTAAGTTTCCGTCTCAGAGTATAGAGAATCCAAAGTCGTGTAATGCCATCACACTGAGGTAAGGAACACAGTACGAGGGACCGATGAGGCCGGAATCGAAGTTGGAATTTTCTAAGGAGCGGTTCGACCAACACGCAGAGGGTTCGACCAACTCTTCAGGTCGAACCCAGGTCGAACCTCATCGGCCAGAGCACTCTGTTTTGACGCAGGAGCGGTTCGACCAACACGCCGAGGGTTCGACCATCTTTTCAGGTTGAACCCAGGTCGAACCTCATCGGCCAGAGCACTCTATTTTGACACAGGAACGGTTCGACCACGATCGCGAAGGTTCGACCAACTCTTCAGGTCGAACCCAGGTCGAACCGAAGGATGAATATTATACAGTGAAACGGTTCGACCAAAGGGGAGGTGGTTCGATCTCCAATGTTGGTTGAACCCAAGTTGAACCTCCGGAGCAGAATAAGATCAGTCTTCCAGTGAAGAGGTTCGACCAATACAGTCCTGGTTCGACCTTTCAGCCTGGTCGAACCCCAGTCGAACCTTGCCGAGATGTTTTGTTTGATGCACCTGTTGTTCCTTTTGATGTTGATGCAACTCCAGTGGTACGGAATGATCAAAGTACAGACATAATAGCTGAGAAAAATGGGAAAGAGCTAAGCGATTAAGAGCCGAAAAGGAGAAAGCGGAAAAGGTTGATCGTGATGAATGGGGGATTCCCAAAACAAAGATACCTCCACCGTTTCCCTACAAGCTAGTGAAGAAGGGGTTGGAAGAGAAGTTCAAGAAGTTTTCAGAGATAATGAACAAGATAAGCTTGAACATCCCTTTTTCAGAGGCAATCATGGAGATGCCATATTATGCTCGGTTCCTTAAAGACATATTGATGAAGAAGCGAAGCTTAACCGGAGTTGAAATGGTAAACTTATCGAAGAATTGTAGCTCAATTATTCAAAAGAAGTTGCCACCAAAGATGAAAGATCCGGGGAGCTTTACTATTCTTTGTGAGATCGGGAAGGGGCCAGCACGGCGAGCTTTATGCGATCTTGGGGCAAGCATCAATTTGATGCCGTTGTCCATCTTTCAGAAGCTTGGTTTGGGGGAGATGACCTCGACAACTGTTGCTCTCCAATTGGCAGATAGATCAATGACGTTTCCGAAGGAATAGTTGAAGATGTTCTAGTAAAGGTGGAGAAGCTAGTTTTTCCTGTGGATTTCCTTGTATTAGAAATGGATGATGACAAGGATAATGTTCCTTTAATCTTGGGTAGGCCATTCCTTTCTGCAGCTGGAGCTATGATAGATGTTCGGAAAGGAGAACTGAAGTTGAGAATGGACAAAGAAGAAGTACTTTTCAACTTGGACAAAGCAATGAAAATGCCAATGGAGTCCCAATGTTATAGTATTGACGTGGTGGAGGAGATTGTGAAGGAGGATATGTCTTTGATCTTGTCAAAGGATCCTCTTGAGACATGTTTGATGGAATCTCTTACTTATCCCACTATGGAGCTTGACGGACTTTCTAACGAGGTATGTATTGAATTTCTTGAAAACTTACTTGCTTTGGGTGATGACAGGTTTGCATTGGAGAGAAATAAAGTGGAAGAAGTCAAATGGACCAGGAAGTACTTGCCTTTGGATAATGAAAACACTCCAGTGGAGAAAAGAAAAGAGTAGTTGAAACCATTGCCGGATCACTTGAAGTATGCTTTTCTTGGTGATAATGCACAATATCCGGTAATTGTATCTTCTTCCCTTAATGATGATCAACTTGAGGAGTTATTAGATGTTTTGAGGAAGTACCAGTCTGCAATAGGGTGGTCACTTGATGATTTGAAAGATATTAGTCCTTCGTATTGTATGCATCGGATTAGGTTGTTGGATGAAGCCAAAGCTAGTGTTCAGAATCAGCGTAGGGTGAATCCCGCAATTCAAGAGGTGATAAGGAAGCAAATTCTTACGTGGTTGGATGCTGGAATTATATATCCTATTAGTGATAGTCCCCATGTGAGTCCATTGCATGTAGTTGCTAAGATGGGGGGTATGACTGTAGTGAAAGCTGAGGATGGAGAAGCTATAGCCACGAGAATTCCTACGGGATGGCGTACATGTGTGGATTACAGGAAATTGAATGAGTGCGTTCACTAAGGAGCAGAGTTTATTGTTATAATTCTAAGTGAAGGGATTCCGAAGTCTTATTAGAACAACCTTCTGTCTTTTCTTGTGTTATTTCGATTAATAGTTCCTACTCAATTTCAACATTATTATATTTCCAAATAGTCTTAGCTTACTAGAGTATAATTGAATTGATATTTATCCGTCCCTTGGGTACGATAATAACTTGGTCACCTTCGAAACTACAATTGATATCCTTCACACTTGGGGATTAAATTGTGTGTTGAGAACATACGAACAAGTCAGGAATGGAGGCTTGTGATTTTGTGTCCCCTTCTACAACTATAAATAGGGGCAGCATCAACATCCAAAACACACCAACACATCCAATTCACTCACACAACAATCACAATCACAACACAAGTGAGTAGAGTGTGTAGAGCAAACTTGTAGCTGCTGCAAGTTGTAGCAGCAGCAACACCATTAGCTGCACACTCCTCACTTCTCACCACATTCTTTCATCCTTCCACCGGAGAGACGATCGGAGTTGCTACTTGGATCGGAGATGGAGTTCCCAACGGAGATCGTGATTGAAGAGACAGAATCCTTCGACCGGGTTCTTTCTTCTTAATCATTTATCTTTTGTTATTTAGCACTATGGTTAGGATTAATTACATAATCATGATTTGTTCTAGTAAATCCATGGGCTAAGTTCTTTGTTGGTAATGTTAGGGTGTTGAAACAATCTTGATTATGTGATTTAAACTATTCTAAACTTGAATTGATTACCTTGCAAATTGTTTATTTCCTTATTGAAGATTATATTTTGAAACTTCATATTATTATGAGTTTGAGTTTTGATTCCTTTGATTATTCATGACGGTACCACTGATTGATAGTTAATGAGAGTCTCTATTTCTGCATGATAATTGTTGTTTCCTGAGACATTCTTAGGTGTATTGACCATTAAAGCCTAAGCGTGTTAGACAATCAATTTGGAATACTAAATTAAGGTGATCTAACTAGGCTTAGTGATCCTCTTATAAACTTCTGCAAGTAATTAATTCAGGTCTAGATAAATTGATCACATAATCAAGTTGTTTACCCTAGTATTACCAATTCTCAATCCTTGAACTCTTAAATTGTTTTTTCTCTCATGATAATTATTTTATTTCATAATTAATTTATTATAGAACTTTATTTAAATTATCATTCTTTCAAAAACCAACCCCAGATTTGTCTTACAATCGAGTTATCACATAGAATTACTTATTAAATTTATAGCTATCCTGTGGGAATGATATTTTACTTGGTCACTCGCACTACAACCGATCCCTTATACTTGAGGGTAAAAAGAAACTAGCGATCAATCCCCGGGAGTGGGATCCCGCATTGGGGCTTTACGCCAGGTTAATAGACCCGGAGGGACGAGAGTTGATTCGGGAAGGTGTTTCTAAGGGTGCACCATACCCTTAGTCGGTGGGTCAATCGGTGAATTGATCAGTAGGGCGATCGGTGGGTCACCGATCAACACATTGGGATCCCCCGGTGGTGGGATCCCGCATTAGGGCCTTGCACTGGGTTAATAGACTCAGAGGGATTGGAGTTTTTGTCTCAGTAGGATGGCTCTAGGGGTGCATCGTACCCTTAGTCGGTTGGGCGATCGGTGAATTAATCGGTAGGGCGATCGGTGGGTCACCGATCAATCCGTTGGGATCCCACAGGAGTGGGATCTCACGTTGTGGCCTTACATCGGGTTAATAGACCCGAAGGGATGGGACTTGAATCGAGTCGGTGGGGCAATAGGTGAATTGATCGGTAGGGCGATCGGCGGGTCACCGATCAACCTGTTGGGATCCCCCGGGGGTGGGATTCGGCATTGGGGACTTACGCCAGGTTAATAGACCCAGAGGAATGTGAGTTTTTATCTCGATAGGGTGGCTCTAGGGGTGCATCATACCCTTAGTCGATGGGACGATCGGTGAATTAATCGGTAGGGCGATCGGTGGGTCACCGATCAACTCATTGGGATCCCTCGGGGGTGGGATCCCGTGTTGGGGCCTTACGCCAGGTTAATAGACCAGGTGGGATAGGTGTTTTTGTCTCTGTAGGGTGGCTCTAGGAGTGCATCGTACCCTTAATCGGTGGTGCAATCGGTGAATTTATCGGTAGGGTGATCGGTGGGTCATCGATCAATCCGTTGGGATCCCACAAGGATGAGATCCCATGTTGGGGCTTTAGGCCGGGTTAATAGACCCGATTGGATGGGATTTTATTCGGGAAGGTGGCTCTAAGGGTGCATCGTACCCTTAATCGGTGGTGCAATCGATAACTTGATCTGTAGGGCGATCGGTGGGTCACCGATCAACCCGCTGGGATCCCCTAGGGGTGGGATCCCGTGTGGGGGCCTTAAGCAAGGTTAATAGACACGGAGGGATGAGAGTTGATTCGGGAAGGTGGCTCTAAGGGTGCATCGTACCCTTAGTCAGTGGGGCGATCGGTGAATTGATCGGTAGGGCGATCTGTTGGTCACCAATCAATCATTGGGATCCCCCTGGGGTGAGATCCAGCGTTGGGGCTTATGTCGGGATAATAGACCTGGAGGGATGGGAGTTGATTCGGGAAGGTGGCTCTAAGGGTGCACCGTACCCTTAGTCGGTGGGTCAATCGGTAAATTAATCGGTAAGGCTATCGGTGGATCACCAATCAACCCGTTGGGATCCCCCGAGGCTTTATGCTGGGGTAATAGACCCGGAGGGATGATAGTTGATTTGGGAAGGTGGCTCTAAGGGTGCATCATACCCTTAGTCATTGGGGCGATTGGTGAATTGATCGGTAGGGGATCGGTGGGTCAGTGATCAACCCATTGGGATCCCCCGGGAGTGGGATACAGCATTGGGGCCTTTTGCCAGGTTCATAGACACAGAGGGATAGGAGTTTTTATCTCAGTACGGTGGCTCTAGTGGTGCATCGTACCCTTAGTTGGTGGGGCAATCGGTGAATTGATCGGTAGGGCGATCGGTGGGTCACCGATCAACCCGTTGGGATCCCCCAGGGGTGGGATGCCATGTTGGGGCCTTACGCCAGGGTAATAGACCCGGATTGATAGGATTTCATTTGGGAAGGTGGCTCTAAGGGTGCATCATACCCTTAATCGGTGGGGCAATCGGTGAATTTATCGGAAGGGCAATCGGTCAGTCACCGATCAACCCGTTGGGATCCCCTTGGTGTGGGATCCCAGGTTGGGGCCTTACACCGGGTTAATAGACCCAGAGGGATGGGAGTTTTTGTCTCGATAAGGTGGCTCTTGGGGTTCATTGTACTCTTAGTCGGTGGGGCGATTATTGAATTATCCGGTAGGGCGATCGGTGGGTCACCCATCAATCCGTTGGGATCCCCAGGGGTGAGATCTCGCGTTGGGGCCTTACACCGGGTTAATAAACCTAGAGGGATGGGAGTTTTTATCTCGGTAGTGAGGCTCTAGGGATGCATCGTACCCTTAGTGGGTGGGGCAATCGGTGAATTGATCGGTAGGCCGATCGGTGGGCCACCGATCAACTCATTACGATCCCCCGGGGGTGGGATCCCACATTGGGGCTTTACGCCAGGTTAATAGACCCAGAGGGATGGGAGTTGATTCGATAAGGTGGCTCTAAGGGTGCATCGTACCCTTAGTCGGTGGGTCAATCGGTAAATTTATCGTTAGGGGGATCGGTGGGTCACCGATCAATGCATTGGGATCTCCCGGTGGTGGGATCCCGCATTGGGACCTTATGCCAGGTTAATAGACTCGGAGGGATTGGAGTTTTTATCTCGGTAGGATGGCTCTTGGGGTGCATCGTACCCTTAGTCGATGGGGCATTCGGTGAATTGATCAGTACAGTAATCGATGGGTCACCGATCAACCCGTTAGGATCCCACAAGGGTAGGATCTCATGTTGGGGCTTTACGCCGGGTTAATAGACCCGGATGGATGGGATTTTATTTGGGAAGGTGGCTCTAAGGGTTCATTGTACCCTTAGTCGGTGGTGCAATTGGTGAATTGATCGGTAGGGCAATTCGTGGGTCACCGATCAACCTGTTGGGATCCCCTAGGGGTGGGATCCCGCGTTGGGGCCTTACGTCAGGTTAATAGACCCGGAGGGATGAGATTTGATTCGGGAAGGTGGCTCTAAGGGTGCATCGTACCCTTAGTCGGTGGGGTGATCGGTGAATTGATCGGTAGGGCAATCGGTTGGTCACTGATCAATCCATTGGGATCCCCCTGGGGTGAGATCCAGTGTTGGGGCTTACGCTGGATTAATAGACCCAGAGGGATGAGAGTTGATTCGGGAAGGTGGCTCTAAGGGCGCTTGTACCCTTAGTCGGTGGGATAATCGGTGAATTGATCGGTAGGGCGATCGGTGGATCACCGATCAACCCGTTGGGATCCCCCGGGGGTGGTATCCCATGTTGGGGACTTACGTCGGGTTAATAGACCCAGAGGGATGGGAGTTATTGTCTCGGTAGGGTGGCTCTATGGGTGCATCGTACCCTTAGTCGGTGGGAAGATCGGCAAATTGATCGGTATGGCAATCGGTGGGTCATCAATCAATCCATTGGGATCCTACAGAGTGGGATCCCACGTTGGGGCCCTATGCCGGGTTAATAAACCCGTAGGAATGGGAATTTTTGACTCTGTAGGGTGTCTCTAGGGGTGTATCGTACCCTTAGTCGGTGGGCGCGATCAATAAATTGATCGATAGGGTGATCGGTGGGTCACCGAACACTCCATTTAGATCCCCCTGGATGGGATCCCATGTTGGGGCTTTATGCTGGGGTAATAGACCCAGAGGGATGATAGTTGATTTGGGAAGGTGGCTCTAAGGGTGCATCGTACTCTTAGTCGGTGGGGCGATTGGTGAATTGATCGGTAGGGGATCGGTTGGTCAGTGATCAACCCGTTGGGATCCCCCGGGAGTGGGATCCGGCATTGGGGCCTTTTGCCAAGTTCATAGACACGGAGGGATAGGAGTTTTTATCTCGGTACGGTGGCTCTAATGGTGCATCGTACCCTTAGTTGGTGGGGCGATCGGTGAATTGATCGGTAGGGCGATCGGTGGGTCACCGATCAACCCGTTGGGATCCCCCAGAGGTGGGATGCCATGTTGGGGCCTTACGCCAGGGTAATAGACCCGAATTGATAGGATTTCATTTGGGAAGGTGGCTCTAAGGGTGCATCGTACCCTTAATCGGTGGGGTAATCGGTGAATTTATCGGTAGGGCAATCAGTCGGTCACCGATCAACCCGTTGGGATCCCCTTGTGTGGGATCTCGGGTTGGGGCCTTACACCGGGTTAATAGACCCAGAGAGATGGGAGTTTTTATCTCGATAAGGTGGCTCTTGTGGTTCATCGTACTCTTTGTCAGTGGGGCGATTAGTGAATTGTTCGATAGGACGATCGGTGGGTCACCCATCAATCTGTTGGGATCCCAGGGGTGGGATCTCGCGTTGGGGCCTTACGCTGGGTTAATAAACCCAGAGGGATGGGAGTTTTTATCTCGGTAGTGAGGCTCTAGGGATGCATCGTACCCTTAGTGGGTGGGGCGATCGGTGAATTGATCGGTAGGCCGATCGGTGGGCCACCGATCAACCCATTACGATCCCCCGGGGGTGGGATCCCGCGTTAGGGCTTTACGCCAGGCTAATTGACCCAGAGGGATGGGAGTTGATTCGGGAAGGTGGCTCTAAGGGTGCATCGTACCCTTAGTCGGTGGGTCAATCGGTGAATTGATCGGTAGGGGGATCGGTGGGTCACCGATCAACGCATTGGGATCTCCCGGTGGTGGGATCCCGCATTGGGGCCTTACGCCGAGTTAATAGACTCGGAGGGATTAGAGTTTTTGTCTCGGTAGGATGGCTCTTGGGGTGCATCATACCCTTAGTCGATGGGCCGTTCGGTGAATTGATCGGTACAGCGATCGGTGGGTCACCGATCAACTCGTTAGGATCCCCCGGGGATGGGTTCCCATGTTGGGGCCTTACACCGGGTAAATAAATTAGGAGAGATAGGTGTTTTTGTCTCTGTAAGGTGGCCCTAGGGGTGCATCGTACCCTTAATCGGTGGGACGATCGGTGAATTGACTGGTAGGGCGATCGGTGGGTCACTGATCAACCTGTTGGGATCCCCAAGGGTAGCATCCTGATGAGAGTGAAAATAAGCATGTTTAAGTGTCCAATCTAACACATTTTTGATGAAAATTCTTGTTATATATTAGCACAATGGTCTTATATTCATTATATGTGAGAAAAAGTTGCACTTGAGGTGTTTTGTTGTGTTTTAGGTGGAAAAAGGACCAAAAGTGCAAAATTAGGAAAAAGGTGCAATTTGTGAAAGAATGCTGAAAACGTACGTCTAACTTTCATAATTATTCTGTGTTTGTGTGGAGCTAAAACTGGTATTGTGATATATTTGGAAAGCCACTGAAGAGAGGGTCGTTTTGGCGTAAAGAACATCCAAATTGGAGGTCAGACGAGGAAGTTATGAGCAAAGTGGTGACGCCGCGCGAGCTGTGCCGAACAGAACAGATGTGCTACATTCCATGACTTGTTACAGATTAAATTCTTGGAGTTATTATAAGTTATTTATATGGATAGAAATTCCAGGAAGAGAGGATCTTGTGAGCATAAAAATCACTCAATTCGGAGGTTGGATGTGAAAGTTATACACGAAACAGTGAGCCTGCGCAAATCGATTCGACCTGCTTCAGGTCGAACTGGATGGAAAAATAGCTGGTTCGACCACGACATGCATGGTTCGACCTGTTGGCTGGTCGAACCATGCACCTGGGACGTCCAGAAGGGTGGTTCGACCATGGCTCGACCTCCCCTATTCCATATCCGTATTTTCGAGGCCTAAACGCGTGTGATCACTTGAAAAGCCCATTCCAGCCATAGGAGACGTGATTACAAGTATAAAAGGAGGTCTATGAAGCCACAAAAGAAGGGAGAACACAACAACAAGAGAGAAGAAGAGAGGCCACAACATACAACAGCCCACAAGGGGGGATCACCCACCATCCATCATCCACTTCCTATCCTCCATCCATCCATCACTTTGAAGATTCGTTTGTGGAATCAAGAGGAGAACCAAGAGGAGGATTCAAGATGGAGAAGGACATGAAGACGTTATATCTAGGGTTTATTCGTTTCCTAATTTATCTTGTATTTTCTGGACATCCGGGTAAGATCTATCCAACTCCCATATGTGTTTCCTACAACACCATGGGCTAGAGCCTTTTTGATAGATCTGGGAGTTTTGATGGTTTTATGAATTAATTGATCTTCTATGTGTATACTCTATACAACACTACTTATGATTTATTTTATATAAGATTGTGCCTTTTTAATCCATACTCATAGTCGTTTTGTGCATCAATAATCATTGTGTAGAGTCTGAATACATAACATGGTTATTGGTTGAGTGCGTTCACTGTTGAGCAGGGTTTTATGTTATAATTCTAAGTGAAGGGATTGCGAAGTCTTATTAGAACTATCTTATATCAATACTTGTTAATTGAATTGAATTCGAGTTAATAAGTAGGATAAAGAGGATAATTTTATAGTACCTATAAAGGGAGATCATATCGGGTTAGAGTACCAATCATAGGGGAAATAATTGATACTGATAGTACCTAGAAAGGGGGGTGAAATTATATCTCTTGCTCCGAGGTTATTCACACGTGTTACATGCATGTTTACTTGTGTCTATAGAGTAGAAATGCATGGTTTAGTGATGCGTCCATATTCCACAAGGCAGAATCGGACATTGACACATGGAAGGGAAATTAGTGAGAAAAACTGGATTATTCTAGAGCTACCTATTCTCCTACTTGATCCACTTTCGTATTCTTCGAGTGATATTTTTTATTATTTAGTATTTTAATTAATTATTTAGTAGTTGTTAATTAAATCCATCAACTTTTATTGTCACTTATCTTAATTAATTTTGATAATAATTAAATTGATAGTACATCGTCCCTTGGGTTCGATATTCACTTGGTCACCTTTCGAAACTACAATTGATATCCTTCATACTTGGGGATTAATTGTGTGTTGAGAAAACGCTCATCAAGTTCTTGGCGCCGTTACCGGGGACGGCTGTTATTATTGATTTTATTATTTCTAGTTGATTAAGATTTTTTTTCTTCTTTTATTTGTGATTATTTATTTTCTATCTAACCTTGAATTTTTCTGAGTTACTTGTGCGCTTGAAAAATGAGAGGAAGGAAAGGAACGAATAACACATTGAGCTAAACATGGCCGGAGCAAGACAGGATCCGAATAATGTTGCCATACGTGAAAGTTTCACGAATTATGGAATTGGTAACATGGGGTTGATTGGAGCAAGGGGGGAAGATGATGATTTTGAGATGTATCCCACTCTTATTAGCATGGTGGAAATGAATCCCTTTTCTGGAGGTTGTTTTGAAGATCCATATCAACATCTCCGAAGATTTCTTGGTTATGCAAATACTCAAAAAGGAGTTGGAGCTAATGATAATGCTAGGCGGATCGCCTTATTCAAGTTCTCTTTGATTGATAAGGCGAAAGCTTGGTATGACACTCTTGATGCAGCTGACTGTACTACATAGGACCGATTGCAGCAGAAGTTCTTAGATAGATACATGCCACCCTCAAGGATCATAAAAATGAAGCAAGAGATCACCCGATTTGTTATGAATCAGGGTGAGATATTTTATGAGGCGTGGGATAAGTTTAAAGACATGCTCAGGAGGTGTCCACAACATGGAATGTCTAGGCTGAGTATATAAGCATCTTCTACTATGGATTGGATTGTGAGTCACGTGTTTTTATTGATGCATCATCAGGAGGAGCGCTGTTATCTAAGACAGCACTTGAAGCGGAAAAGTTGTTTGAAGACATCTCTATGAATTTACGTGGCTAGCCTACGGAGAGAGATAGAGGATCATATATACTTAGAAAGGTAGCACAGGTTGAACATCAAGTAGTGAAGTCGAATAGGGATGATGATATCGTCTCTAGTCTAGCTAACATCAATAAGCTACTAGAGTCCCAGCAGAAGCAGATCACAAAATTGACACTAAGGGGGCCTAGTAGGCAGCAGCAAGAAGTGAAGAGTGTTGAAGATACCTTCCATCGATACATGGCTGAGAATGATGCAAGGATTGATCATCTTGAGGATACCATGAATGTTGATCGTGCAGATTTGTCTAAGCAGTTGAAGGACCTTACCTTGATGATGGGGTAGATGACCGCGAATGTGAATCAATTGACACAAACATTGAAGAATAATGCCATCACATTGAGGTCTGGAACACAGTACGAAGGACTTATGAGGCCGAAATAAAAAACAGACATATCCAGGCAGCGATTCGACCAACCAGCCTCTGGTTTGACCTGGCCTACAGGTCGAACTATGGTCAAACCATACCATGCGGAGCACTCTATTTTTCCAGATTATCAGTTTGACCAAAGCAAGGGTGGTTCGACCTGTCCTGAAGGTCGAACCCACGTCGAACCTCAATGTCTGGAGCACCCTGTTTTATCGCAGTATCGATTTGACCACGTAGGATACGATTTGACCTGTCCCACAGGTCGAACCAAGATCGAACCGGAAGTTAGATTTAATCCAGAGAGCCGATTCGACCTGGGGGAGTTGGTTCGACCAGTACCCCTGGTCGAACCCAGGTCGAACCCAAATTACAAAGTGAGAATGGACTTCCAGGAGCTCGGTTCGACCACTATGTACCTGGTTCGACCAGTACCCCTAGTCGAACCTAGGTCGAACCAGTCCAGAATGCACCTGTTTCTACGCCGAATGCTCCGCATGATGTTGATGTTACTCCAGTACTATTACATGAGCAGAATACTGAGCTTACAATGGAGAAGAAGTGGTAAAGAGCAAAGAAGTTGGGAGCCGAGAAGCTTAGACTGCAGAAGGATAATGAAGATGTGGTTTTCTCTCTTGATCATGCCATGAAGATGCCCATGGAAACTCAATCATGCAAGAGCATTGACGTGGTTTCTAACTTGTTTAATCTTGATTTTTCTAAGACATATGATTCTGAATTTAAGTGGAAGATTGACAAGGAGGCGTCTAGACAGCCATGGGAGGAAGGAAATTTCAATGATCATATTTTTGTGACCAAGAAAGGTGAGGTGTTGAGTGTAGACAAGAAGAGGGAAAGGAAGTACTTGAAGGTGAGGATGCGACAAGACCGTCCTCCGATCAAGTAGCCTACAAAGGTAATCCGTCGTGACTCTTCGACGTTAAACATGAACGCCTGTTGGGGGCTTGCCCTTCCATTTTATTGCTTTATTTCTTTCGTGTGAGTAAGAAATTTTTATATTTAAGGTGCTTACTAATCGGCAATTACATCTCTTTTCAAACTTAGTTTTGACTTACGTTTCTACTAAGTTTGGGGGGAAGTGTGATGTTATTACCTCATTGAAGCACCAAGAGTATAATCTTTTCTTTGTAATGTTTGCTAGGGAAGTTGATTTTTGTGGTATGTTGAAACTTTAATCAGTTTTGATGTGTCGATTTTTTGCAATTTGCCTAGTGTTCAGTGTTGTTTCTAGTGTGTGTGGAGTTGATTAGATAGTCAATTAATTCTTTCTTATAGTTGTCCTATTTTATTATTGATGAATATTGTGATGATGAGTGTGCTTGAGCTTTGATGATAGAAAAGGGTAACTAGGTGGCAAGACGAGTTCTACATTGAGGCTTTGACTCGAGGAGCTCGTGCGTACGTTGAAGGTTATATTAGGTGCCCTCGTTTCCTTATTCTAATTTTTATATTTGCTTTTAATTCATGGAGTGGAAGGATTGTGTTTTTGGTTTTGTGATCCACATGAGCTTATATTGTTAAAATTGTCTTTGAAATTCATATGCTCTTGAAATTGATGAAGGAAGTGTACTTGAGTTATATTGTGATATGAAGTTCTATGTGTACTTGTGGGATATTACTTACCATGAAGAGTGCTCTGTTACTTGTTAAAACCCATGTGAGATTTTGAGCCTCGTTGATCATGTACATAATCACATGATATTTCTTTTCTGGTGAGTATCATTCTTGTGCGTGTATTCTAGAACTTGCCTCTTGTCTTACTTGAAACTACATGTGTGTTAGATGATGGGAAATGATCTAAGGCCATCCTTGAATTTATGAGTCACTTAGCCAAATAATTCCTACCAAATAATTATATATCCGTAGTTAGCCCCGTTGAGCCTAAAAATCTTATTTCTTTGGCAACCTATGAAGATACCCACTTTGATATCCTATTTGAGCCTTAAATTCCTATATTTAGTGGAGAATTAAATGTTGTCAAAGTGTGTGAATTAATTTTCATGGAGTTTGGAAGGAATAAAATATTTGGAGCTGTACAAGTGATTATGAGCTAAAAAAATATGAGCTTAAAAATAAGTTGCTTAGGGGTAGTGCCCAAAATTGGTACCTCGAGATGTTAGAGGTAGTGCCCGAAACTGGTACCTCAAGAAAGGAAAAAAGAAGGAAAGAAAAGAAAAAGTATGTTGAGCTTGAAGGAAAGGAGAGAAAAGAAAATTAGAAGAGCATAAAGTTGGATAGCCTTGAAGTGTAAAAAAATATGCAGTACAAAAGATCTCCGATTTTAATTCTCTACTAATTGAGTCACTTTATCCATATGTTTCCTGCCATTACCAAAGAGCCAACATTACATCCAAAAGAAAAGTCCTTTTTGATTACATTGTCGAATCATACTTTTAGTGGTGGAGAGTTTGAGACTTTTGGCAAGCTTATGGTTACGCATGCACTTGAATTGAATTTGAGCGTAAACACCTTAACCCATAAGTGTACATCTTTTACACTTGAGTGTGAGTGATATATACTTTCCGTGAGAACATGTCAATGGAGCATTTGAATTGGTGGTGATTTTCTTAACTTATATGTTATGAATTGATTATTACATGTAATAAGAGTTGCATGACCTAAGTTGAGGACAATTGTATTGTGAATGGGGTATGTGCCATAGTCCTTATTTCCCCGCTAATTTTCATACTCTCTCTCTCTTTATTTTTATTTTGTTGCCTCGGGACAAGCAACGGGTAAGTTTGGGGTATTGATGAGAGTAAAAATAAGCGTGTTTAAGTGTCCAATCTAACACCTTTTTGATGGAAATTCTTGTTATATATTAGCGCAATGGTCTTATATTAATTATATGTGAGAAAAAGGTGCACTTGAGGTATTTTTTTGTGTTCTAGGTTGAAAAAGGACCAAAAGTGCAAAGTTAGGAAAAAGGTGCAGTTTGTGAAAGAATGCTGAAAACGCACGTCCAACTTTCATAATTATTCTATATTTTTGTTGAGGTTAAAACTGGTAGTGTGATACATGGTTAAAAAGCCACTGAAGAGAGGGTTGTTTTGGCGTAAAGAACATCCAAATTGGAGGTCGGACGAGGAAGTTATGAGCAAAGTGGTGACGCCGCGCTAGCTACGCTGAACAGAACAGATGTTCTATATTCCATGACTTGTTACAGATTCAATTCTTGGAGTTATTATAATTTATTGATATGGATAGAAGAGAGGATCGCGTGAGCACAAAAATCACTTAATTCGGAGGTTGGATGTGAAAGTTATACGCAAAATGGTGAGTCTGCGCAAATCGATTCGACCTACTTCAGGTCGAACCGAGGTCGAACTGGATGGAAAATAGCTGGTTCGACCACAACATGCATGGTTCGACCTATTGGCTGGTCGAACCATGCACCTAGGATGTCCAGAAGGGTAGTTCGACCATGGTTCGACTTCCCCTATTTGGTTTGACCTGTTTGGGAGGTCGAATCGATCTTCGGGAACTTGCCATATCCGTATTTTCGAGGCCTAAACGCGTGTGATCACTTGAAAAGCCCATTCCAGCCCTAGGAGACGTGATTACAAGTATAAAAGGAGGTCTATGAAGCCACAAAAGAAGGGAGAACACAACAACAAGAGAGAAGAAGAGAGGCCACAACATACAACACCACACAAGGGGGGATCACCCCCTATCCATCATCCACTTCCTTTCCTCCATCCATCCATCACTTTGAAGATTCGTTTGTGGAATCAAGAGGAGAACCAAGTGGAGGATTCAAGACGGAGAAGTACATGAAGACGCCATATCATTCGTTTCCTAATTTATCTTGTATTTTTCGGACATCCGGGTAAGATCTATCCAACCCCCATGTGTGTTTCCTACAACACCATGGGCTAGAGCCTTTTTGGTAGATCTAGAAGTTTTGATGGTTTTATGAATTAATTGATCTTCTATGTGTATACTCCGCACAACACTACTTATGGTTTATTTTATATAAGATTGTGCCTTTTTAATCTATACTCATACTCATTTTGTGCATCAATAATCGTTGTGTAGAGTTTGAATACATAACATGGTTATTGGTTGAGTGCCTTCACTGTTGAGCAGGTTTTTATGTTATAATTCTAAGTGAAGGGATTCCGAAGTCTTATTAGAACTATCTTATATGAATACTTGTTAATTGAATTGAATTCGGGTTAATAAGTAGGATAAAGAGGATAATTTTATAGTACCTATAAAGGGAGATCATATCGAGTAGAGTATCAATCCTAGGGGAAAATAATTGATACTGATAGTACCTAGAAAGGGGGGGTGAAATTATATCTCTTGGTCCGAGGTTATTCACACGTGTTACACGCATGTTTACTTGTATCTATAGAGTAGATATGCATGGTTTAGTGATGCGTCCATATTCCACAAGGCAGAGTCGGACATTGACACATGGAAGGGAAATTAATGAGTAAAACTGGATTATCCTAGAGCTACCTATTCTCCTACTTGATCCACTTTCGTATTCTTCAAGTGATATTTTTTATTTTTTATTATTTAATATTTTAATTAATTGTTTAGTAGTTGTTAATTAAATCCATCAACTTTTATTGTCACTTATCTTAATTAATTTAGATAATAATTAAATTGATAGTACGCCGTCCCTTGGGTTCGATATTCACTTGGTCACCTTTCGAAACTACAGTTGATATCCTTCATACTTGGGGATTAATTGTGTGTTGAGAAAATGATCATCAGATCCCATGTCGGGGCTTTACGCCGGGTTAATAGACCCGGATGGATGGGATTTTATTCGGGAAGGTGGCTCTAAGGGTGCATCGTACCCTTAGTCGGTGGTGCAATCGGTGAATTGATCAGTAGGGCGATCGTTGGGTCACCGATCAACCCGTTGGGATCCCCTAGAGGAGGGATCCTACGTTTGGGTCTTATGACAGGTTAATAGTCCTGGAGGGATGAGAGTTGATTCGGGAAGGTGGCTCTAAGGGTGCATCATACCCTTAGTCGGTGGGGTGATCGGTTGGTCACCGATCAATCCATTGGGATCCCCCTGGGGTGAGATCCAGCATTAGGAATTATGCCTAGTTAATAGACCCGGAGGGATGGGAGTTGATTCGGGAAGGTGGCTCTAAGGGTGCATTGTACCCTTAGTCGGTGGAGTAATCGGTGAATTGATCGGTAGGACGATCGATGGATCACCGATCAACCCGTTGGGATCCCCCGAGGATGGGATCCCGTGTTGGGGACTTACGTCGGGTTAATAGACCCGGAGGGATGGGAGTTTTTGTCTCGGTAGGGTGGCTCTATGGGTGCATCGTACCCTTAGTCGGTGGGAAGATCGGTGAATTGATCGGTATGGCAATCGGTGGGTCACCGATCAACCAATTGGGATCCCACAGAGTGGGATCCCACATTGGGGCCTTACGCCAGGCTAATAAACACATAGGAATGGGAGTTTTTGACTCTGTAGGGTGGCTCTAGGGGTATATCGTACCCGTAGTCTGTGGGTGCGATCAGTAAATTGATCGGTAAGGTGATCGGTGGGTCACCGAACACTCTGTTTAGATCCCCCGGGATGGGATCCCATGTTGGGGCTTTATGCTGGGTTAGTAGACCCAGAGGGATAATAGTTGATTCGGGAAGGTGGCTCTAAGGGTGCATCGTACCCTTAGTCGGTGGGGCGATTAGTGAATTGATCGGTAGGGCGATCGGTGGGTCAGTGATCATCCCATTGGGATCCTTCGGGAGTGGGATCCGGCGTTGGGGCCTTATTCCGGGTTCATAGACACGGAGGGATAGGATTTTTTATGTCGGTACGGTGGCTCTAGTGGTGCATCGTACCCTTAGTCGGTGGGCGATCGGTGAATTAATCGGTAGGGCGATCGGTGGGTCACCGATCAACCCGTTGGGATCCCCCAGGGGTGGGATGCCATGTTGGGGCCTTACGCCGGGTTAATAGACCTGGATTGATCGGATTTATTTTGGAAGGTGGCTCTAAGGGTGCATCGTACCCTTAGTAGGTGGGGCAATCGGTGAATTGATCAGTAGGTCGATCGGTGGGTCATCGTTCAATCCTTTGGGATCCCCCAGGTGTGGGATCCCGGGTTGGGGCCTTACACCGGGTTAATAGACCCAGAGGGATGGGAGTTTTTGTCTCGATAGGGTGGCTCTTGGGGTGCATCATACCCTTAGTCGGTGGAGCGATCGGTGAATTGTTCGGTAGGGCAATCGATGGATCAACCCGTTGGGATCCCCAGGGGTGGGATCCCGCATTGGGGCCTTACGCCGAGTTAATAAACCCAGAGGGATGGGAGTTTTTGTCTCTGTAGTGTGGCTCTAGGGATGCATCGTTCCCTTAGTGGGTGGGGCGATCGATGAATTGATCGATAGGCCAATCGGTGGGTCACCGATCAACCCATTACGATCCCCCGGGGTGGGATCCCACATTGGGGCTTTACACCAGGTTAATAGACCCAGAGGGATGGGAGTTGATTCGGGAAGGTGGCTCTAAGGGTGCATCGTACCCTTAGTCGGTGGGTCAATCGGTGAATTGATTGGTAGGGCGATCGGTGGGTCACCTTCGAAACTACGATTAATATCCTTCATACTTGAGGATTAAATTGTGTGTTGAGAAAACACCTATCAAGTTTCTGGCACCGTTGCTGGGGACGGCTTAAAATATCTTTTTGTTTTTTCTAATTTATTAGGACTATTTTTCTTTGTTTTACTGTTTTAACTCTATTTCATTTCAAGTGTATGCTCACGAGATCAAAGAAAGGTGAACATTAACTTTATAATCCTATGGTTGGAGCATCATCGAAAAAGAAGAAGAAAAAGAAGAGTAAGACCAAGACCATAGATCCAACTTAAGCTCTTAACCTTGGAGTTGAAGTTGACGGGCAAATTTCGCAAACGATTGAAGCTACAACCGAAGTTAATTTGGAAGTAGAGACAGTCAACATGGCAGCGAATCCGGATAATCTAACCATCCGTGAGGTTTTCCATAATAATGGGGCTGGAAATTCTGTGCTTCTAGGAGCAAGAGGGGATAACGCGGATTTTGATCTTCATCCCGCTCTTATTAGCATGATAGAAAGGAACTCCTTCATCGGAGGGACTTTCGAGGATCCGCAGCGGCATCTAAACAAGTTCTTGGCTATGCAAGTACTCAAAAAGATGCAGGAGAACATGAAGATGCTTGGAAGATCCTCTTTTTTAAATTCTCGTTATCTGAAAAGGCAAGAGATTGGTACGATACTATCAATGCAGCTGAATGTACTACCTGGGAGCAATTAATGTTGAAGTTCTTGGAGAGATACATGCCACCATCGAAGGTGTTTAAGATGAAGCAAGACATTAACCAATTTGATATTGGTAGTGGAGAGAAGTTTCATGAAGCGTGGGATAGATTCAAGGACATGCTTCGTAAGTGTCCTCAACATGGGCTATCTAAAGTTCAATATATCAGCATATTCTACAATGGATTGGACTGTGATTCACATGTATTATTGGATGCTTCTTCTAATGGAGCATTGCTTACTAAGTCATCCGTAGAGGTCGAGAAGTTGTTTGAAGATATTTCGATGAATTCGAGAGATTGGCCAACTGATAGAGTTAGAGGTACTTATGTCCTTGGAAAGGTAGCTAAGGTGGAACATGCTATGGTAAAAACAAGTAGAGAGGATGAGATCGTCTCTAGCTTGTCATCTATCAACAAGCTACTTGAGTCCCAACAAAAGCAAATCAGCGATATATCTCAGCGCGTACCGATCATGCAGCAGGAAGTAATTAATGAGGGGCCGATCCAAGAGGATATGGAAGAAGCAAACTATGCCATGGGCTAAAGTATTCAAGGGACAAGGTATCAAAATCAAGGCAACCAGAATTACCAAGGGAACTACAACAACCGTGGTTCCCCGGGTAACTATCAACAGCCTAGGAGGCTGGAGTTTTCATAGAGCAGTCCGAACAATGCAATTCAACCTCCGATGGGTGTTGATCCAGGTGCAAAAGTGAAAGAAGGAAAGCCTGGTTTCGAGGATACGGTGAACAGGTACATGGCTAGGAATGATGCTAGAGTAGATCGTCTTGAGGCCTTGTTAGAAAAAAGATTGATGCAAACCATGAGGATTTGTCAAAGAAAGTGAAGGACCTTACATTGTTGATGGGGGAGATGGCAGGAAGTATTAACAAGCTCTCTCAAACTATTGAGAAAAGGAAGCTCCCGTCTCAAAGTATCGAGAATCCAAAGTCCTACAACGCCATTACATTGAGGTTGGGAACATAGTACGAGGGACCGATGAGGCCGGAATCAAAAGTAGAGACGTCAAGAGCTCAATTTGACCCTGATTCGACCTTGATTCGACCTACACTATAGGTCGAATCCATTAGGGGAGGTCGAATTGGCCTACTGGACATGATTTGGAAGCAAGAGAGCCTTGATTCGACCAACCCTTAATCGATTTGACCTGGCCAGCAGGTCGAATCCACCCTTCCCAAACACTCTGTTTTTGCAGAAGCTCGATTCGACCAATGTCATGTCGATTTGACCTGGCCATTAGGTCGAATCAAAGTCAAATCCAATCGTCCAGAGCACTCTGTTTCGTCAGAAGCCGAATTTGACCAACACAATGTTGATTCGACCTGGCATCAGGTCGAATCCAGGTCGAATCGGAGGGTAAAAATTAAACAGTAAGCCAATTTGACCAAGGGGACATCGATTTGACCAGACCTTCAGGTCGAATCGGTGATACTGAGTGAGAATAGTGTTCCAGCTGATCAATTCAACCACTATGTGCCTAATTCGACCAGACCTCCAGGTCGAACTGCCTCGTGCTATACCTATTTCATCACCGAACATTCGTCGTGATGTGGACATTACTCCATTGGTTCCAAATGAGCAGAATACTGAGATCATAGCGGAGAAGAAGTGGGAAAGAGCCAAGAGATTGAGAGCTGAGAAGGATAAAGCGGAAAATATTAATCGTGATGAGTGGGGCATTCCCAAAAAGAAGATACCACCGCCATTTCCTTATAAGCTGGTCAAGAAGGGATTGGAATAGAAGTTCAAGAGGTTTCAGATATCATAAATAAGATAAGCTTGAGTATTCCTTTCTCTGAGGAAATAATTGAGATGACATACTATGCCCGATTCCTTAAAGATATATTGTTGAAGAAGAGAAGCTTGAATAGAATTGAGACGGTGAACTTGTCTGAAAATTGCAGCTCGATTATCCAAAGAAAGCTGCCACAAAAGATGAAGGATTCGAGAAGCTTCATTATCTTGTGCGAGATTGGAAAAGGGCTGGGCTGGCACGACGAGCCTTGTGCGATCTTGGGGCAAGCATCAACTTGATGCCATTGTCTATCTTTCAGAGTCTTGGTTTGGGGGAGTTATCTCTTACAACAGTTGCTCTATAATTGGCGGACAGGTCGATGACGTTTCCAAAAGGTATCATTAAAGATGTTCTTGTCAAAGTGGAGAAACTAGTTTTTCCTGTGGATTTTCTTGTACATTAGATGGATGATGACAAGGATAATGTCCCTCTTATCTTGGGGAGACCTTTCCTTGCTACTGCTGGGGCTATGATTGATGTTCGAAAGGGGGAGTTAAGGTTGCAAATGGACAAGGAAGAGGTGTTATTCAACCTTGACAAAGCAATGAAGATGTCCATGGAGTCTCAGTGTCATAGCATTGACGTGGTGGAGGAGATTGTGAAGGAAGATATGTATTTGATCCTATCTAAGGATCCGCTTGAGACATGTTTGATAGAGTCTCTTACTTATATCAATACGGAGCTTGATGATCTCTCCAATGAGGTATGTATTGAATATCTTGAAAACTTACTTGCTTTGGGTGATGACAGGTACGCAATGGAGAATACTAAGGATGAGGAAGTGAAGTGGACTAGGAAGTACTTGCCTTTCGATCGAGAGAGCACTCCGATGGAAGAGAAGAAAGAGGAGCTGAAACCGTTACCACAACACTTGAAGTATGCCTTTCTTGGTAACAATGAGAAATATCCGGTAATAGTATCTTCTTCCCTTGATGATGATCAACTAGAGGAGTTGTTAGATGTTTGTAGAAAGTACAAGTCTGCGATTGGGTGGTCTCTTGATGATTTGAAGGGCAGTAATCCTTCATATTGCATGCATAAGATAAGGTTGTTAGATGAGGCCAAGAGTAGTATCCAAAATCAGCGGAGGGTGAATCCCGCGATTCAGGAGGTGATTAGGAAGCAAATCCTAGCTTGGTTAGATGCCGGTATTATTTATCCTATTAGTGATAGTCCCCATGTGAGTCCGTTTCATGTTGTTGCTAAGAATGGGCCATGACTATTAAGAAAACTGAAGATGGTGAGGCAATAGCTACTAAGATTCCAACAGGATGGCGTGTGTGTATCGATTACAGGAAACTGAATGAAAATACATGCAAAGACTACTTTCCCCTTCCTTTCATGGATCAAATGCTTGATCGTCTCGCATGGTATGAGTTTTATTATTTTTTGGATGGGTACTCGGGTTATAATCAAATCATGATTGCTCCTAAGGATAAGGAAAATACGACTTTTACTTGCTCGTACGGGACTTTTTCTTTTAGAAAGATGCCATTTGAATTGTGTAATGTGCCTGCTACTTTTCAGCGATGCATGATGGCAATTTTTGATGAGTTGATAGAGAAGATCATGGAGGTGTTCATGGATGATTTTTCTATATTTGGTTCCTCCTTTGATATTTGTTTATCTAACCTTGATACTGTGTTGCAGAGGTGTCAAGAAACTAATCTTGTCTTGAATTGGGAGAAGTGCCACTTCATGGTGAGAGATGGGATTGTTCTTGGGCATCATGTTTCTGCCAAGGGATTGCAGGTGGATAGAGCAAAAGTAGTGGCAATTGAGAAGCATCCACCACCGACCAATGAAAGAGGAGTGCGGTCCTTCTTTGGACATGCCAGTTTTTATAGAAGATTTATCAAAGACTTCTTAAAATACTCCAAACCCTTGTCTCATTTGCTTGAAAATGATGTTCCTTTGGTGTTCGATGATGAATGTTTGACGCCTTTTTAGGTTTTGAAAGAGACGCTTATTACTGCACCTATCTTGATCACACCAGATTGGACTCAACCGTTTGTACTTATGTGTGATGCAAGTGATGTAGCACTTAGAGTGGTGCTTCGACAGCTGAGGGAGAAGAAGTTCTGCGCCATTTACTACGCGAGTAAGACGTTTGATGCAGCACAAAAGAACTACACGGTGACTGAAAAGGACTTCTTGGCAGTGGTGTATGCTTTCAACAAGTTTTGTCAGTATTTGATTGGCATAAAGACTATAGTGTACACGGATCATTCTGCGATTCGGTACTTGATGAAGAAGAAGAGGAAACCTAGAATCATAAGGTGGATTCTTCTACTTCAGGAGTTTGATTTGGAGATCCGAGATAAGAAAGGTATGGAGAATGTGTTGGCTAATCACTTATCGAGGTTAGAGTCAAGGGAGCATTGTGATGATTCTTTCGATTATGTCGAGGAGATGTTCCCTGATGAGAAGATTATGACTGTGTTCATTGAAGGGGCTGAACGAGCGTGTGTGGTTGCTGCACAAGGGGTTGACTCATGGTATGCGGATTATGTTAATTACATTGCTGTGGGTGAAATTCCGAGGGATCTCAACCATTATCAACTTGCTAAATTCAAAAGAGATGTTGAGACCTTTATATGGTATGATCCTTTTGTGTATAAAATATGCACGGATTCTATCATCTGTAAGTGTGTGCCTGAGATGGAAATGGAGAGTGTTTTTGAGTTCTGCCTGCACAACCGAATGGGGGGCACTTCGGAGCTCAAAAGACAGCAGCCAAGGTACTTCAGTCCGCTCTCTATTGGCCTACTTTGTTCAAAGATTGTGAGACCTATGTGGCGTCTTGCGATAGATGTCAGCACATGGGGAATATAAGTAGGAGAGACGAGATGATGCTTCAGCCGAGCATTATTGTGGAGATCTTTGATATGTGGGGATCGATTTTATGGGGTCTTTTCCCCCGTCGAATGGGTTTCTCTACATCCTTTTAGCTATGGATTATGTTTCTAAGTGGGTGGAAGCCATTCCCACTCACTTGAATGATTCAAGGACTGTCATATATTTCTTGAAGAAGCATATCTTTGCCCGCTTTGAAGTTCCTAGAGAATTAGTGAGTGATGGAGGGTCTCACTTTGTCAATAAATTTTAGGAAAAGGTGCTCAAGGATTATGGTGTAAAGCATAGGGTTACTACACCCTATCATCCTCAAGCGAATGGGCAAGCGGAGGTCTCTAACCGTCAAGTGAAGCAAATCTTGGAGAAGCTGGTAAGAACTAGTAGGAAAGATTGGGCTATGATGCTCGATGATATGTTATGAGGGTTCCAAACAACTTATAAGACGGTGTTGGATATGTCACCGTATCAGATTATCTATGGGAAGCCATGCCACTTGCCTGTGGAGATCCAACACAAAGCGTTTTGGGCTCTAAGGAGCTTGAACTTGTCTCTTAAGGATGTGAGGGAGTTGAGGATGACTCACATTAATCAACTTGATGAGTTAAGGAGTCGTGCATATAAGAATTCAGAGATTTACAAGGAAAGGATGAAGAAGTGGTATAATTCTAAGATATCATACAAAGAGTTCAAGCAAGGAGATGAGGTATTACTTTTTAACTCTCGTTTAAAGTTTTTCGCAGGGAAATTGAAGTCGAAATGGATAGGACCGTTCATGATTCATAGAGCCTGTGGAGGGGAGAGTTTTGAGCTTATTGATAAGGATGGAGACATTATTGCGGCGAATGGACATCGATTGAAGCATTATAGGTCGCTGGATATCTTTGAAGATACCTTGTCATAGATTGGTACCGTCGTGACTCTCCGACGTTAAACATGAGCGCCTGTTGGGGGCTTTCCCTCCCGTTTTGTTGGTTTATTTCTTTCGTGTGAGTAAGAAATTTTTATATTTGAAGTGCTTCTTTATCGGCAATTACATATCTTTGCAAACTTAGTTTCACCTATAGTTTCTACTAAGTTTACCTCAATGAGCACCTATAGTATAATCTTTTCTTTGTAACGTTTGTTAGGGGAGTTGATTTTTTTCGACATAGTTAAAATTTTTACCAATTTTGATGTGTCGATTTTTTACAACTTGCCTAATGTTCAGTGGTGTTTTGTTTTATATTTTGAGTGATTGTGGAGTTACTCATGATTGATGAGTTTTAGGATTGATTTTTGAAGAAGTTGTGCTCTATTTTGGTACCTAATGTCATTTGTTAAGCTTGAAGTGTTGATGAGAGTGAAAATAAGCGTGTTTTATTGTCCAATTTAACACCTTCTTGATTGGATTTATTATTATATATTAGCACAAGTGTCTTATATATAATATATATGAGATAAAGGTGCACTTCAGGTGTTTTATTGTGTTTTAGGTGGAAAAAGGGATCAAAAGTGTAAAGTTGGAGAAAAGGTGCAATTTGTGCCAGAATGCTGAAACGCACGTCCAAATTTCATAATTTTTGTGTGTTTGTGTGGAGATAAAAACTGGTAATGTGATACATGATTGGAAAGCCACTGAATAGAGAGTCGTTTTGGCGTAAAGAATACCCCATTTGGAGTCTGAACGAGGAAGTTATAAGCAAAGTGGTGACGTCGCGCGAGCTGTGCCAAATAGAACAAATGTGTTACTTTCCATGGCTTGTTACAAATTCAATTCTTTGAGTTTTCGTGAGTTCCTTATATGGATAGAAATCCAAGAAAGTGAGGATCGCATGAGTGCAAGAATCACTTGAATTGGAGCTCGGATGTAGAAGTCATACGCTAAACGGTGAGACTGCGCAAGTCGATTCGACCTGAGACATCTCAGTTCGACCTGATCATGAGGTCGAACCGAGGTCGAACTGGACGGTAAAAGTGCCGGTTCAACCACGACATGCTGGTTCGACCTGTTGTTGTTAGGCACATAAGCTAGGGAGCCCTAACTTCACCTAAAACCATGGCTGAAGGTGAAGGGTTGACCCCACTTATATGCCCTTCCACACTTGCATGTGGAACCGATGTGGAACATCATAACAGTTGTCCTGGTCGAACTGAGCTAATGGGGCTTCCAGAAGGGTGATTTGACCTCTAGTTCAACCTGGAGGGGTGGTTCGACTTGTTTTTGAGGTCGAATCGAGCTTCGGGAACTTACCATATCTGTATTTTCGAGGCCTAAACGCATGAAATAATTAAGGAAGCCAGTTCCAGCCCTAGGAGACGTGATTACAAGTATAAAAGGAGGTCTATGCAGCCACAACAAGAACACAAGACAAGAGAGAGGAAGAGAGGCCACAACAATACTACACCCCACAAGGGGGGATCACCCCCCAACCATCATCCACTTCCTTTCCTTCATCCATCCATCACTTTGAAGATTCGATTGTGGAATCATGAGGAGAACCAAGAGGAGAATTCAAGACAGTGAAGGACGCGACGACGCCCACATCTAGGGTTTTATTCATTTCCTAATTTATCTTGTATTTTTCAGACATCCGGGTAAGATCTATCCAACCCCTATGATTGTTCTTCTTAACATCATGGGCTAGAGCCTTTTTGGTAGAACTAGGGTTGTGAAGGTTTTATCTAGTTAATTTAACTTCCACGTGTACACTCCGTACAACACTACTTGTGGATTTATTTTATATATGATCGTGCTTTCTTAATTCATACTCACAGTCGTTTTGTGCATCATGAACTGTTATGTAGAGTCTGAATACATATCTTGGTTATTGATTGAGTGCGTTCACTGCTGAGCAGGATTCTATGTTATGATTCTAAGTGAGGGAACTCCGAAGCTTCATTACAACTATCATATATGAATGTTTATTAATTGAATTGAATTCGGGTTAGTAAGCAGGATAAAGAGGATAATTTTATAGTACCTATAAAGGGAGATCATATCGGGTTAGAATCTAGATGTGGAAAATAATTGATACTGATAGTACCTAGAAAGGGGGGTGAAATTACGACTCTTGCTCCGAGGTTATTCACATGTGTTACACGCATATTTACTTGTGTCTATAGAGTAGATTTGCATAGCTTAGTGATGCATCCATATTCCACAAGGCAGAGCCGGACACCAACACATGGAAGGAAATTGATTAGCCATAATATAGTGGGCATGACCAATTAAAGAAATTATCGAACCACAGGGAGGAAGGTACTAGGGTCTAAGCGATCTCGTGTTTGTTATAGTATTATAGAGATGAACGAGAAGGGAGATAATCAAGAAATGACAATAAAATAAAAGGATAGATGAATGGAAGATGGATGAATGAGCCAAGTAGATAGAGATGAGATTAACAATACTTAAAGCATGAAAAATCTAGGTATCATGCAATGAATTCATATGTGTCATGGGTAAGAGACTAAGGGCCAACACTAAGATCACCTAAACTCACTCTCGGAATGAATAGGATATGGAATGACATTCATTGGATTGGTTCTCACTCAAACAATTCCAACTAGGTACTAAGCTTGAAATGAGAGTCCCTTCACATAATCTATTGACTTCTCAATCTAATAAATGATATGTTCTATCAAAGGGTTCTAAACTATGAAGGACTTCTCAATCTCTTCACAATCTATAATGCACATGAAGTGTTTGATGAAATGATTCACTTAATTATCCTAAATATGCAATTGACTTCTCAATCTAATCACATGCTTAAAACAATTAAACACACAAATCATCATAAACCTCAAGATCTAAAGCATCAATGATAGAAAATCAATTAACCCAATCAACATAATCATTCAATTGCAAAATACCAAAAATTATCCAACACAATTCATATTGCTAATCTCACAAGGGAGATTAGCCTCTCATATCCATAAGAAAATTAACATAGACATTAAATTCCTTACAAAACATGATAAACAATAGGTTTCAATACAAAGTGTAGATGAAAACTCCCTTGAATGTCTCCAATGGTGATCTTCTTCTTCCTCTTGCAATTCACCTCTCTTCCTTGCTTCTCTACTACTTGGATGGAGGATTTGATGGTTGGATGAAGGTAGATCCAAAGGATGAAGAATGGATGAAGGTGAAGGTGAAGAATGGAGGAAATGGTGTGTGAGGTGTGTGTAGAAGGGTTGGAATTCGGATTCTCCCATAAAATCTGAATGGAGGGGTATTTATACCCTTATGGGCCTTCTAGAAGGATTCTGATTTTTTTCTGATCCCAGGCACGACACGAGTCGTGTGGCGCAACACGGCCATAAGGTGCCCGTGTTACGTGAACTGATGCTCCCGCACGGCCATCGCTTACACGCCCGTGTTGGCTACACGGGTCGTGTGCTGCAACACGAATCGAGCTCCGCAACACGGCCAAGTGGTGGTCGTGTTGGATGAATAGATGTTGCCGCACGGCCATTCTGGACAGGCCCGTGTTAGCTACACGAGTCGTGCACTGCGACACGGCTCGTGCCACCGACACGGCCAGTCGTGTTGCTGCTGCCCTGATTCCTTCACTGTTTTGGCTCGTTCTCCCTCGTTTCAACTCCGAATTGAGTTCCACTTTTTCCTACATCTTCCTTATCATATTTAGCATCAAATAAAAAGAAAATAGTAGGTTTAAGCTCATTCATACACATTTCTATAAAAACACAAAACACAACTAAATAACACATAAAATACGGATAAAAATATACGAAAACACATATAAAAAGACACTAAAATCTAGGTGAAAATATCACTCATCACACCCCCAAACTTAAAGTGTTGTGCGTCCTCGCACAACGAAAATGATAAACCATGAGGAGTGATTTTCACCTAGGAAAAGACTAAACGAACATAAGTAATAACACATCAATAGCAATAAGAATTACAAACTATGCTAAGGCATCCTACATCAATAAAATCATAACATGAGAAATTAACAAGTTCAATCAAAAGAGAATAAAGTGTAATATAGTCCCTTTTAGTCCAAGCCTTACATAGGTTATAAATTTCACTCAACACTCTTTAAGGTAGGTAAATCAACACTCATCAATTGATTGGCTTGACTCGCTATAAGCTTGCTCGTGGACTACATTCACAAACCGCCAAGGTTTCCATTAATGATCAAAAAGGTCTTTCATTAAGGATGTAATGATAGGCTCTTTGGTAGGGTATGGAAGATATGGATAATAGTGACTAAGCAAGTGTAAGTAATCGAAGAGATGGCCAATTTCTCCAACTTCTCCACTTTTCTTTCTTCCTTTCTCAACTTTGGTAATCACAAGCACTAATCATCAACTTTCCTTAGATTTTGAGCTTCTTTTAATGCATGCTTCCTTCTTTGAACTTTTAAATACTTGAGCATATTATTGTTGCTTCTTTGCTCATTTTCTTGTCATGAGGTTGCATGTTCATTCTTGTTTATGCTCTTTCATCCTTTTTCTTACTTGTTTACCATTTCTTTTTTTTTATCTCATCAAACCTTACTAGCTACCATCTCCTCAATCACCCACACAAAGGGTATGTATATAAAGTTTAAGAGGGTAATCAAGGCTTGTAATGTGCTATATTCACAATTAAAAGGCTTATAGGCTCAAAGTGGTTAACTAGGGATGATGTTCATGGTAGAAAAATATATGGCAATGACTATGAATAACAAGGATGGCCTTAGATCATTTCACTAATCTCCACTAATCGGGCTCGTTCCTATAGTCCTTGAGCAAGTTCTAGCTTATCAAACACAACCAATCCACTCATGAAGAAAAACCATGTATGCACGGTTGAGGCTCAAATTCTCACAAGCTTATGCATTGGACCTTAAGAAACTTATTACACCACATTCATCTCAAAATTGAACAAGTTAAGTAAAACATGTCACAATTCGAAAGTGTAGAGATTCTTAATCATAACTTGTCATCACTTACTACCACAACATATCACCACTCATGTTCAAAAATGACTCACAACATCCCTAAACAAACCACCAAACATACCAAGACAAAAATAAGAAAACACACAAAACATAAAATAAAGACTCAACAAACACGAAACAAAACAAATACGAAACAAAACAAAAACACATAACATGCAAGAATAAAAATCACCATCATTAAACAATGAAACACACATTCAAATCATCCAAAACAATGTAAGCTCACAATCATCCCAACCTTTATTGAAAAGGAAATCCTAACTTACGAAAAGTAAACATCCCAAAACATAACAAATTAAGTAGCATGCTAATCACCTCAATACAAATCAAATCAAATTATGCTAAGCACGTAAAAGTGGTAGGGTGTAGAATGAACTCCCTCAATAAGCATTTGATAGTGGAAGTTGTTAACTCCGAGCTCAATTCGTGCTTCCAATACCCTTCATACATACTCAACAAAACCATTAGCTCAACAATTTCATTAAAAATATGGACTATCATGCACTTCAACACGACCAATCATACCAAAATCAAACCAATGCTCATGAGAAAAATTCAAAATTAGCCCAAAAACATGAAAAGTATATGGCTTCAAAACAAAGTATGTCACACCATGCCATATCCCCCCAAACTTAAATTGAAACAAGAGTTTCGAGGTAAGTTTGCAAAAATTGGTGTGACTTACTTTCACACTTCAAATCAAGCACTTATCGTTTCTCAATACACATTCTCCTCATGAACACAATCAATCTACATGCCAAAAATGCAAACAAACAAATCCATCAACCTTATTGAAAGCATTAAATAAAGCAATAAAAGGTAATGATGGGTTGCCTCCCATCTAGCGCTAAGTTTAACGTCTTCAAGCCGGACGGGATATGGAGAACTCATCGGAATGGCCACGGATATCTTTCGTCCTTGCCATCAAATTTTAAACGTTGTGCTTCTTCCTCTATTAGGCATTTGTGGCAAGTGACGACCTCAGTTACATCCTTCGAGCATGGCTTCAAAAATTCGACTCTCTTGAGCTTACACTCCATTGCCCTCTCCATTCTTGAACACCACTTATTCCTCCTTACCAAATAGATCTCCAACATCTCTTCGAGTTCTCTTTTGTTTCTAAGAATATGGGAAAAATCAATGGGTAATACAAAGTCAATGTAAACAATATTATCAAGTTCAAGGCAACTCAAAGAGTAAAAAGGTTTAGAAATGCTCATTTCACTCTTCAAGTCATCATCATTTGCTTCTTGACTTTGTTTCTCTTCATCAACATCATTTGTCTCAATATGCTCTTCAAATACCTCATTTGATTCTTCATCTCCCAAATTCTTTTCTTCTTCCAACTCTTCTTCAACTTTGCTCTCCTCTTCCAATTCTTCAACTTGTTGAAAATTGTTCAAAGCACTTACAATTTGGCTTACTTGATGCACCAAGGCTTCAAACCTCTTCTCATCTACCTTATTTCTTTTCTTCCATTCTTCTAAACTAGCTTCATCTCTTTTCGTGCGCTCCTCAAGGTTTGCTATCATCTTCTCAATCAAGACGTTTACAGACGATTTTTCTTCTTCGACTTGTTGAAAGTCTCCTCCCTCTTGGTTGTCACAATTCCATTCTTGAATTGGTGGATAATTCCCATGAAAACTTCCTTCATAGTTATGTTGAAAATTTCCTTGGAAATCATCCACTCCCATGAAAGAAACATCTCCTACTTGATGCGTAGGCATCCTCCACTCTTCTTGCTCCATAGGACTAGGAATCGACACACCTTGCACATTTTGAGTACCCCCCAAACTTGAATTAGACAAGACTTGACCATAAGCACCTTGATTCATCATCCTTATTTGTCTTGTCACTTCCAAAGTAACTTGGGTAATTATCTTGGAGTATTCATTTTGAAGAAAACTTGATTGAGAATCTTGACCTTCATCACTTCCTTGAGCACTTCTTCTATGTAATTCAAGTAAAGCGTAGTTTTGGAACGGAGGAGAAGTGTTGGTGTTGGGATTTTGTGGAGAATAAGTGTATGCTTGATACGGGTGGAATGTATTTCCATTGTAAGCTTGTTGCCATTCTCCATTTCTTCTTTGATTGTAGTATTGAGAGCTATCTTGATTCATTTGGAAGTTGTACCCATATTTTGCTCTCATTCATGTAGCCTCTTGATTGTGGAGGTGGAACCCTTGCAAATTGATCCCCAAAGACATTTGTGAATTGGTTCCAACCATCCATTTAAATACTCTTCTCAAGGCTTACTACAATTCTTCTCAAACTTGCTATTTTTGGCTTTGATCCCCCTTCCTCTTCTCTCAAGGTAGTGTCAAGTACCTATCAAAACGAACAAGTGAGATCAAAAATTTTCCAAAGCAAATAATAAAAAGCAATAAAAATATCTCTATTAATACCAATCGAAACACTCCTTCGTTAAACCACTAGCAACCGTTGCCTCCCCGGCAACGGCGCCATTTGATTAGCCATAATATAGTGGGCATGACCAATTAAAGAAATTATCGAACCACAGGGAGGAAGGTACTAGGGTCTAAGCGATCTCGTGTTTGTTATAGTATTATAGAGATGAACGAGAAGTGGAGATAATCAAGAAATGACAATAAAATAAAAGGATAGATGAATGAAGATGGATGAATGAGCCAAGTAGATAGAGATGAGATTAACAATACTTAAAGCATGGAAAATCTAGGTATCATGCAATGAATTCATATGTGTCACGGGTAAGAGACTAAGGGCCAACACTAAGATCACCTAAACTCCCTCTCGGAATGAATAGGATATGGAATGACATTCATTGGATTGGTTCTCACTCAAACAATTCCAACTAGGTACTAAGCTTGAAATGAGAGTCCCTTCACATAATCTATTGACTTCTCAATCTAATAAATGATATGTTCTATCAAAGGGTTCTAAACTATGAAGGACTTCTCAATCTCTTCACAATCTATAATGCACATGAAGTGTTTGATGAAATGATTCACTTAATTATCCTAAATATGCAATTGACTTCTCAATCTAATCACATGCTTAAAACAATTAAACACACAAATCATCATAAACCTCAAGATCTAAAGCATCAATGATAGAAAATCAAATTAACCCAATCAACATAATCATTCAATTGCAAAATACCAAAAATTATCCAACACAATTCGTATTGCTAATCTCACAAGGGAGATTAGCCTCTCATATCCATAAGAAAATTAACATAGACATTAAATTCCTTACAAAACATGATAAACAATAGGTTTCAATACAAAGTGTAGATGAAAACTCCCTTGAATGTCTCCAATGGTGATCTTCTTCTTCCCCTTGCAATTCACCTCTCTTCCTTGCTTCTCTACTACTTGGATGGAGGATTTGATGGTTGGATGAAGGTAGATCCAAAGGATGAAGAATGGATGAAGGTGAAGATGAAGAATGGAGGAAATGGTGTGTGAGGTGTTGTAGAAGGTTGGAATTCGGATTCTCCCATAAAATCTGAATGGAGGGGTATTTATACCCTATGGGCCTTCTAGAAGGATTCTAATTTTTTTCTGATCCCAGGCACGACACGAGTCGTGTGGCGCAACACGGCCATAAGGTGCCCGTGTTACGTGAACTGATGCTCTCGCACGGCCATCGCTTACAGGCCCGTGTTGGCTACACGGGTCGTGTGCTGCAACACGAATCGAGCTCCGCAACACGGCCAAGTGGTGGTCGTGTTGGATGAATAGATGTTGCCGCACGGCCATTCTGGATAGGCCCGTGTTAGCTACACGAGTCGTGCACTGCGACACGGCTCGTGCCACCGACACGGCCAGTCGTGTTGCTGCTGCCCTGATTCCTTCACTGTTTTGGCTCGTTCTCCCTCGTTTCAACTCCGAATTGAGTTCCACTTTTTCCTACATCTTCCTTATCATATTTAGCATCAAATAAAAAGAAAATAGTAGGTTTAAGCTCATTCACACACATTTCCATGAAAACACAAAACACAACCAAATAACACATAAAATACGGATAAAAATATACGAAAACACATATAAAAAGACACTAAAATTTAGGTGAAAATATCACTCATCAGAAATTAATGAGTAAAACTGGATTATCCTAGAGCTACCTTTTCTTCTACTTGATCCTCTTTCGTATTCTTCGAGTGATGTTTTATTTTATTTGTTATTTAATTTAATTGTTTAAGTAGTTAATAATTCTATCCCGACTTTATTGCCACAATTCGTTTTAATTAATTTAGATAATAATTAAATTGATAATACGCTATCCCTTGGGTTCGATATTCACTTGGTCGCTTGCTAAGCTGCAATTGATATCCTTAATACTTGGGGATTAATTTTGCGTGCAAAGAAAACACGCATCAAGTGTGTAGGGGATGAAAAACACTCGAAGTTGGAGCATCAATGAGTTGATTCGACCAGTGGAGTGGAGAGGTTGAATCTAATGTCCAGGTCGAATCAAGGTGAAAGTTGTCCACAGCTGGATTCGACTTGAGGCAAGTCCGAATTCGCCCTGAGGCCCAATCGAATTGAGGTCGAATCGGAGACCTGAATCTTACAGGTGTCGATTCGACCTTAGCCGTGTTGAATTCGACCAAGGGAGCAAGTCGAATCGAGGTTGAATCGAAGGCGAAACTCATCCAAAATGTCAATTCGACCACGATAAAATCGATTCAACCCTCTTAGCGGTCAAATCGAGTCGAATCGAGCCAGAAAGTGTGTTTTATTCCCAATTTTTGAAAGGTTCGACCACTTTTCTCACATCACCCTTACC